>JACXGK010008655.1:7765-21933 GCA_016801125.1 Novumbra hubbsi | reverse complement strand
CTACCAGGCTATTGTGTTGTGGACAGACATGTATGGGTAGCTTCCTACTACCAGGCTATTGTGTTGTGGACAGACATGTATGGGTAGCTTCCTACTACCAGGCTATTGTGTTGTGGACAGACATGTATGGGTAGCTTCCTACTACCAGGCTATTGTGTTGTGGACAGACATGTATGGGTAGCTTCCTACTACCAGGCTACCTTAGAATTAGCTCATTCAATGTTTTTCTTATTCTTTATAGAATTAATTCCTGCAAATGAAAATTTAATGATTATGGCCATGAAAATCAGATGTAAATTGACCGGTTACAAATTTAACATAAATTGCCAATTACGATTGTTAATTGTTTGTATGCTAAAATACCACTCATAAATCCCTCCTTTATTGTGATGATTTTCGATTTTCATGCAAAAGTTCAAATATTGATGATCTGTTTGTTGGCACTTGGTTTAGGAAGATGCACAATTGATTCTGTAATGGAACTAAATGCGGGCCACTGTTTTCATTCGGTTTCACTTTCAGCATACATAGAATGATGGATCACTGTCTGCAGTGTCCCTGAGGCGATTAGCTAATATATTGATTCACATATAGTAGTGAGGAAATTATGAATGCACTTTTTCACAGTCCTATGATTCAGATAGGAGAAATAAATCCTTATTGTTACATGAGAGAATAGGGCTAGAGGAATATGGCTACAGGTTTTCCTTCATAGCTTTTCCTAGACACACTCATTGTCAATTCAACATTTTCTCTTTGTTAAACATTTCCATTTAGCTTAAATTTAGCTCACGACTCAATATTTTTGGAAAATACTTTTCCAATATACTGGAAGTGCCATTTATCCCCAAACTGAAATCCGTGTCTATATAATTCCATCCATTTGTACTCAACCCAGTTCCATTCACTTGGATTAAAGTAAATCTGTGTTCTGGCCGTTTGCCCTCTGTCCTGCCATCGGTCTGAAACTAATACCCGAAGATACCCAAGAGAGCCAGGGAAGTGTACCACATGGCACCTTATTACCCATTTAGTGCAGTGAATTTTAATAAGGCCCAAAGTGTAGTGCACTTTATTAGGAATAGGGTGCCTTTTGGGACACGGGAAAGTGACAGACAGTGGATTCAGACCAGTCGCTCCACCAATGTCTTTTCACCACCAGTGTCTGGCGCGTTGGAGACCAATTGGCCACAGAGCGAAGGGATCTTGCACAATGTGAATGATTTGAGGAGTGCTGCACGTGCATGTCTGCCATCAGAGGCCTCAATCACCCTGCCTCTCATCGTCGTATTGTGGTGCTGACTGAACAGGCTGACCTAGAAAATTACTGCATCTTTCTCCTTGTACTGCTTATAATCCAGTTCTCTATATCTGGAGAGAAAATGAGGATATTTATATACAGTATGACTCAATTTCTGTGTCTTTGAGGTACTTAAATAACATAATAATCTTCTGCCAATGAGGAACTTTCTATCTGAGCAGATGTCAAGCAAAACTAACTTTGGCACTCCAGAGAACATACGACCTGAGCAGCACATAAGGTCTGTGATGACAGTCTATCACTGCAATCGCAGAGTCGCTAAACAAATGCGAGAACCCTTCTGGCTAAAACGTAATCGTTTTTGTGCTGGCTCCCCTCAAGGTATTGTACTTTATAATTCTACTTCTAATTCGTCTGAGCAAGGTCTTTATTTCACACTGTGAAACAAAAATTGTTGGGTGTTATTAGCGAGGTTGTTAATTGTAACTAGTATTGTTTTAATAGCTATGCACCTTTGAGAGGGATTTGGGGAATTGTAAAAGTTAACTAAGCAATATGTATTGCTGACTGCTAATCTGATCCAGAGATAAGAAAGCTACTTATACAACTAGGAAGTGTGAGTTTGTGTTATGATATTATGTTGCGTCCGGAAGCCACTTTTATCCCAAGCAGCCATGTTGTGCGTACATCATGTGTGTTTAGATCCCAAGAAACAGCCACACCCTTTGGTGTTGCAAGCGCCGTGCCGTAACCGCAGAGCCACACGGGAGTGATCTCTGTGATCTCTACCTAAGATGGAGGTACATTGTTCTTTCTGCTGGCTGGATCTTTGATAACTCAATTGCTTTCTGGAACTTTTAAAGCATCTGCTTGCCTTGACAGCATTCAAAGAATACAAAAATTGTTGAGGAGCCGTCCTGACATGCATCATTCAGTTCCCATAATCATGCCCAAAGAAGCTTTTGAAGAAATGAAATCAGGTAACAGGAAGAAAGGTCTGTTTATCATGTTCACCTGTTCAAGCCAGCTGACACCAGAAGTCAGTCTCTGCATTCAAATTACTTTGATTTGTTTTCAGTTCATTGGACGGAGAATGCATTTTTACCATAGAGACACAAACTATTTCGAAAAATAAATGCACATTAGCGAGACAACCTTTTCCATCTTTAATGCACAGATATTTTGAACGGAGTAAACAAACAAGCAGTGCAGAATCAGTAGGACCTGAACATGCTCAGACAAACCTAATCATTTCAACCCAAAAGCTTTTCATTTCAGATGTGAGCGAGGCTGGGCTCGTAAGCAGCATTACTAAAACACCCTTCCTGTTTGTGCTTTCCTCAGACCTCTGAGTCACTCCCAGTACCGTGTTCATGTGTTCTTTTTATTGATGGATTTGTAGGGCTTTTGGTGTGGCCTCAGATGCTGATGAAAAGAATGCTCCTTCTGCTCTCTTTTCTCACCATGTTAACTGAGGGCTACGATGATTTCAAAGCAATATACTCTATTCCAGACGATAATGATTCCGTACTAACGACGACCCAATTCACATTGTTTGCGTGTCTAATTAAACCTTTCCCCAAACATCCAAACCCTGTTGATTGTGTGCGTCTTGATAAATGATGTGATGAAATGATACCCGCCTCTATTATATCTCAGAGGTGCAACTTGATCATTTTCTAGTTTAGAAATTTCACGCGCTTAGAACATGTTTGTAGGGATCTTAATCGAACCATGGCACAGAGTGGAATCATGGGTTAAAAACAATTTAGTAATTTACACTTTGAAATGGCGTTCTTGATCTGTCCTAATGAAAAAACAAATCAACCCCTAACAAAAAGAATCATCCTTTAATTACAATTCACATAACAATTTCCTGTTGATTCTGTATGTTTCAAGTTCTATGTGAAAGTGGCTGAACTATGGCATCTATTTAAAACGATCAGAGAAGTTATCTCATTTTGAAAGGTGACTAATGAACCAACTGAATTCTTGGCAGAGTAAACTCTCCAGAGAGCTGTTACTAGCCTACTTTAATGTCCCTAAGGGATCAAACAATGTTTATCTTTACCATCCAGTAAGAATGCCATGGTAAAGATATGGTCTGGGACTTGTGCGATGAACAAAATATTTTCTCTCATTTTGGGTTGGGTGTGTAATATGTTCTTTAAATACACATATTATTTAAGATCAATTACTATCATTCCTCATTTAGGCATACATTCCAAGTTTGAAAGCCAGTGGTTTTAATGACATAGGGCTTTAGTCAGGAAATACATGACATGTTACATACTTCTTTGTGATCCGTTTTGCCTCAACAGTACCACCATTACAACAAGTGGGCCACAGTCGCAGACTGCAACTTTACACACAGTCCAAGTCTTGTAGGTAAGCATAGGTCAATATTGTGTGACTCTAATCTGAATCACCCCTGGCCGAACACAGTCTCCGGTAAATCCTGCAGTCTGTGAAGGTTGTAGAGAGGCTTTTGGTTGGCCGCGCAGCGTCTGAGAGAGGGTAACATAAAAGACCTTGGGGACCACAATCACAAGTGGAATGATGGACGTTCGGTGTGTGTAAGTTGACAGAACTAGTTTGCACACGGTAGCGTGCCGTCTTCTGTAGCGTTTTAAGATCACATGGGAATGTCACAAGGGCCACTGATGATGCCCTTGGCGTTGGATCTCTGGGGCCGCCGGGTCCCAGTCTCACCTGCTGTGGTGTGGGTGTCTGTGGCCTGTATGTGCATGGATGACTGCCTGTTTGTGTTTGTCCGCTTCTATAGCTGATGACTTATTGATTGCAGCCTCGGTGGTGAATGGCCGTTTCATCTGGGAACTCTCCGGGTCTTAGGGCTGTCTCTAATTGAAAATAAAAAATGCACAGCCGCGTCGTCTCTGCTTGAATTCATTTAAACGGGAAGAAGAGTCGAGGGAGGCGTCGTAGACGGGTTTCCTGTGTGACCAACGCCAGTCAGTCTTGTCAGGGCACTCCGGTTCTCTGGGCACATTGTTCCTTTTCAGATCCGTTCAGCTCGTCTGCCTCTGTATTCGTCCTACCATCGATAAACCAATAACGGAGAGTGGCTGCTCGTTTCTCTTACTCAGCCTCGGACTTCATGTGGCGAATGTAGCTCATCAAGCAGGTGACAGCCTCATATGAGGAAACAAAGATGAAGTGTATCGCCATTTTGTCCAGATGATTATAATGAGCAGGCGCATGTACACGAATGTTCTTATGTACTCTTACATACTCTCATGTACTCTTATGTACTCTAATGTACTCGTATATACTCTTATATACTCTCATGTACTCTCATGTGCTACGGGTCACCAGAATAGTTAGTTGTGTACTGTAACGACTGTGATGCTCGGAGTGGTCGGAAACCGATGCACAGACACAGAGGTAGGTAATAACAAAAAACTTTTTTTACTTCTCCAAAGGTGTAGAAACAAAAACAAGGGCTGCACTGTACAGGCAACGACAAACAGGTAGCACTTCAGAAATGTTAGACTCGCCTGTACACTCTCTACACAGAGCACAATCACCAACAAAGACAACCCACGAATCCCACACTTAAATACCACTCATAACGAACAAACAGGATCCAGGTGCGAGGATGCTCCCTTCGTGACAGTGATGCGTGAGGTTCCCGTGAACGCGTTTCAAGTACCTGTCAATCAATGACGGAAGATCTCCTACGTGACAAATGAAGCCACTGGGAATTATGAACTTGTGTCTCAGAACTCCACTTAAACGTGTGAGAGCCAAGTTGGTACAGATCCACACAATGTAATGGCTGACACAATAGTGTGCTTCCAAATAAACATTTTAATAGGCTACCTGCTAGGACTTGTAGAGAATGTTTCTACTACATCAATTGTTTTTAATTAACTGAAATATTACACATTGTTTTGTTCGGACATCACATTTCGTGTTTCTGCAATGTATTCTTTCAGTTCTCTGAACTTTCCCAAAACAGGGATGTTTGCGCTGCTGGGGTTGGCACATGCACAAGCCTGACAAACACACCTCTAGAACACAGGGCTTATGACCTTCCATAATCAGTGTACAATGTTTGGATGACTAATGCCATACTCAGTCTACTGCCAGAATCAGTTTCATGTAGAATTATTAGTGTGCAATGTAAACATGCTTATTGGGTAAACAAATACCTGCCTGTCTGGATGCACCGATAACGAAGAGGCTTTTTTTGACGCATCCAAACACACAGATTCCATTCTGGCATCAGGCTGTCAGCTTTCTTTCACAAACTGATTAGCACCTTCTTGATACACATGCCTGAATACATTTGCTGTCTAAATGTGACCTGTGAAGGCACCTGTAAAACACTTTGTAGGTACTCAGGTGTTAATGAGGCTCTGTCTCTTGAGATGATTTGATATGCATCCCTCTAAATACAGTAGATGAGGCGTTGACTTAAACCGACAGCCTGTCATATTTAGTTATGTTCAGTCATGACTTCTTTCCTGTCTGGTACTGTCATTTGACACCCATTGAAGTCACCTATTGAAGCCCATCCCTAAAACCGGTTAAAAATTAAGTATGATTGATCTCATAATTGCTCTCTCATGACTGTCTTTGCTGTTAGATTGTCAGGAAAGCAGACCTGGATCCTTCTAGTTCTGTACTTCCCAACATGGAAGAATCAACACATTTCTAAACTTTTCCGCTCTGCCACATAAGTATTCCGACACCTATCGAGCCCAACACCTTTGTAGAACGAAGCAGAGAGTGCCTTACTCTTTGACAAGTAGCAACTTTCAAGGAAACTTAGTTAGCCAATGAACTTAGTGTTGTCTGTCTGTTTTCCCTCTTTCAAGTCCCGCCTGACATTCCGAGAAGACTGCCGACTCTGAGGGGTAATTGGTGGAGGATTTGCTTTGAAGATTACACCTTCTTATGCAGCATTGTCTGTCTGCTAAAAAACATGGCTGAACCATGAGGCCTCTCCTGACACAACAGCTACAGCAGCTGTAGAAGCTATGTCAGGCTTATCACTAAAGCGGAGAGATGGAGTAACGGTTCCCACTCTTTTGGTTGGGTGCTTTTGTTCGAGAATATCTGACAAACTCAGGAGAACTTTAACACCGCTTTATCCCTCTTTTAGAGCATGTTATTTTGCCAGAGTTATCCTGTCAGGTAATAAGAGCCCCACGTCAATTATCTAGAGTTTTCCCACACATAATACAGGAGCATCCTAAGATTCGTGCTTCAAAGTACAAAGTAGCGTCTTGTTTTGTTGCGTCAGAGTTGTACACTCAACTGTTATATAATTAACCACAGTGTCGAAACTGTATAAGATAATATATATGTCCTTCAAGGGATTTGTCATTCAAATTACTTATTTTAAATTATGAGAAGTCAATTGACTCCTGACATAGAATGCTTATGTTGTGTGTTAGGATTTTTAATGTGTGCATTAAACTGAAAAAGGAAGAAAAGATAAAGCCCAGTTGATCTTGAGGTGACTGGTATAACTGCTTTTACACCAGGTTTATTAAATTGAAAACCATGACTTTATTTTGTACCTTTACATCACCCTGTGTATTTAACATGTAATTACACATAAATGACCCCTCTTGTACACCTCTATAACACATCTATAACACCCTTTTCGAACTTATGTCTTCTATACTGATATATTTTAGTTTTTTACATACAGCAGTATTCAACCTACATTTGCCTAAATGTTTCCCCTTCCAATTACCAAATTATTGATGTTGACCGTAAGTGTCTGCCAGTTGAAAACCTATCGAGTTTAGATCACTCCAGACAAATGCACCGTGACTCAGCACTGGCAGAGTGAAAGGAAAGGTCAGTGTTTTCCATCTCTGGCTTCCCACTTTGGGATTCCCTGAGACAACAACATAGAATGGGATGCTGTTCACTGCATCCATTAAGGACTCCTTCTTCTTCCTGTGCAGAATCCATGCTTCTTGCCTTTTCATTCCCTTCTTTATGAAATCATAATAAACGTTTATTTCTGTTTGCAGGAAGCAACAGGAGTAAATGAGCCTGTCAACATAATTTAGCCTTTTGATGTAAATAAGAGACTTGGCCTTTTTTAGGGAAAATGAAGTTAATTTGAGAAATTCACAGTGTGTATCAGTTAGACATTTCATCTGACGTAAGCCACGAAGAAGTGTGGTGTATGGCCAATACGCCACAAGGAGGTGTGGTATATGGCCAATAAGGCACATGGAAGTGTGGTATATGGCCAAAAGCTACGAGGAGGTGTGGTATATGGCCAATACGCCACAAGGAGGTGTGGTATATGGCCAATACGCCACAAGGAGGTGTGGTATATGGCCAATAAGGCACAAGGAAGTGTGGTATATGGCCAATAAGACACGAGGAAGTGTGGTATATGTTTGTATAGACAGTTGATTATAGACTATTCACATGGATATGATACGGAACCTGGTGAAACTATGGGTTTGGGCAGAATGGCTCAGTATTTTCATATAGATGTTTTATTATACATTATAATTTTTCTGTTAATCTAATAATGGTGTACAGACCATCTCCACCCCTAGTATGGGTGTGCCCTCCCTTTACTAGGCACAGCTGGGTCAATGCCACGCTGTCAGCACAGCGGCAAAACATTCTTTTCATTAGGCTCCATTATATTACCACAGCCGGTCTTGTTAAAATGTGATTTACAAATTTCTCTTCAATACTAATTTCCACCCGTCTCAGGACAAATGCGGCATTTATTGGGAAGTGCCCGATAATGAGCTGTGACTTGTTTATCGTAAGACAGCTGGTAAAGAAGGGGCCAAGAAAGACCCAGTCGTTGATCTCTGACTCCATGGCAGACACGTCGGACTCTCACCTCAATGAAACAAGCAGCAGGATAAACAAAGTCTGGAGGAGATTTTGTTCCACTCGTTTTTGCTTTACTGTACAATGCAAATCTTTACAATTCTTTACAGTGGTTGTTTTCAAAAAACAGACGCATCAATAGTACCATCCAACAGTGGCTATAGCGCGTAAACAATTCTATAACTCAAATATAAAACCGAGTATATAAGAGAGTAAGATAAAACATTAATCTGCTCATTAAACCTTTAAGCCATCTGTTGAAAAAGCAATATCACAGTTCTTGTTTCTACAGTCAACACCATGGATTACGACAAAATTAATTATCTGTTTTAGGGCCCAACATTTTTGTATTCCATGTTTAATGTACCTAATACTCTTGCTGAATGATATTTCATGTCTAAGCATTTTAATGAGACAGTTTTGGCTCCTCATCTCCCACAAGCAGAAGGTGTTGATCTGTACATAAACCTTTCTTTGACCTACTTATTGACAGCTACAGTAGCAGGGCACATTTCAATTGGCTTTGGTTGCTTTTGCTAAGAGGTGGGGACTCGTTCTGTTTTCACTGACATTGAACAGATAGAATGGCATCAGTGTGAGTTAATATAGCTTCTGACCCTCCTTTTTTCCCTTTTAAAAGTAACATTAACTAGATACTTCGAGAATTATTCCGAAAGCTTTATCTTATGTGGACATTAGCCTTGATTGCCTATTGGAATGGGGATTTCCATACACTGTGCCTGCTCTTGGCCCTAATGGAGATGTAATATGCCATTAGTTAGCATGCTCCTACCTCAAAACCAAAGCCAACAGCACTTATTTGTTGCTTCGGTTTTGCTTATTATTTTACTCCCTTCTTTCCTCTCCAATTTCATGATGTCTAGTACTCTCATTTAACCAATTACTGACAGGTTCGGGAGAGTTCACCCATAAGACTTGACTGCCTCATATAGTTTTTTTCCACCTTGCGTGCCTTATAAGGATGTTAAGACATGCACGTTTTCATGGTTTGCGTTTTATTTTGCTAGTGGGGGCTTAAGTATCTTTATAGGCTGCTAAATGAAAAGCGGAACAAGAATTCTTTCAGGGCAAGGAACGATGCTGGAAAAATTTGAAAGTCCATTGGGACTAGAGAAAGGCTGGATACCTTACATATCAAAACAAAAACCAAGAAAGCGACCAAACAACTGATCAACTACCCTTCTGTAAGGTTTTTTTCATTCAAACTCGTTGAGTAATTGTTATTATTGTGTAAAACCCTAATTTCTAATCTCAGGTCATGGGACAGACAGGATATAGAATACTACAGCATTGCATCGGGAGTTGCGGCAGAATGACCACAGCATGGAAAACTCAGGCAAAATAAAAAACTAAATAATCCTTACATGCGATGTTGATTTGGGATTATTTATAAGGGATTATTTGTATGAAAAGTAAAAAATTTAAATATATTTTAGAACATGCTCAAGGAAAGTAACCCCTTCAGTTTACCCACAAGATGTGTGTTTTCTCTTTCTTACTTCCACATTAAAATGACATTGACTCAAAAGTAAATTAAGATAAAACAGGAAAATTGGAGAGAATCAAAGACAACATACACACAGCTAGAAATAAACACCTACATTTCCACCACATTCTTTCAGAAGAGAGCGGTCTGAACGATTCTATTTATGCTATTTTATTCTTTAAATTGTAAAGAAAAATGTATTTCATCTTGCCAGCTTTAAATTAGATTTCCTTACAGTTCCTGCTCTCCCCTGATGGCTTTTGTTGGTGGTTGTGTGATAGATTGACAAACTTGACATGACATTGTCCTAAGGTTGACATGTCTTCTTACTTTCCAGAAACTAAAAGTTCTGTTAATTATGGATTTTTCAACATATAGAGTGAAGAGGATAATTTGTATTATGTCTTGTATTATGTATTATTTCTATATGCCCTATTGATAAATGCAAAAAAATCGTTATTTGCATCATTTTTGCATGCATAAATATTTTTGTAAACATATAGGTTAATCCATCCATTTTTGTATATCAATTACATGTCCTGACGTCATATCATTTGGGGATAGATTACATGTCCTAACTTTCTCCATTTTGTATTGAGTATGTGGCTTTAAGAGACATTTGAGGGGCTTTGTTCTGTAAGTTTACACAAATACTACATCTAATTGGTCAAGACAGGTCGAGGCGGGCACTGTGCCAAATAACTTTGTGACTTAGAATCTGTGTCTTTTCTTGGGAGAACTTCCTTCAGGCTGGTTCTTCTTTGTAAACCACCATGTTATCACATTAAACGTAATTTAAAAGAAAGTACCTGGTTTCCTACAGTTGCTTTGGGTAAATTAGATTAAGTTGACTTACCCCTCAAACCTAGAAATGTGTACGTTTTGAATTAACCACTTTAATACACTTTTCAAAGCCAGCTTGATTAAACTGTAAGCGACATGGAGCCAGAACAAAACACTGCAAATGCTAGATGACCATTAGTAATATATTACATTTGGGAAAGTCAGTCCCCCTTTTATCTTGAGTGTCACTTAGTGTCACTTAGTGTCTATCCTATGCGATTTCTGTTAGTCAATTAAATAGTAGCAATTTATACTGTAGGATTAATTTAATTAACAATGCTTACTGATGTCAATCGCAGTATGTATGTTCTTTGCCATTGTTACCAATTCAATTCATTGAAGGAAGAAATTGCTTTCAACAGAAGCAGCAATTTCGGTATGCTAGCTATCATATCATTTTCTAATTTGAATCTCCTCAGAGGACCAACTCTCGTTTATGGAACATAAATGTTCATATTGTACCATTTTACATCTAACTAAAGGAGTTTTCAGCTTCAACGATACGTTTTTTTAGACAGTCCCTGTAAACTTGCATGGCTAAACAACCTCAGGTAAACTAGTTAGTGTAGCTGCGAAAGCCAGTCAGTGTTTACGTGGAATGAAAAGGGAATATGGGGATGCTACAGGAAGGCTGCTAACCTGAAATAATCAGACCCATAACGCTAAAGTTCCAAGCTTAGCTTCAACTGAGCTAGATGAAAACACTTAATATGACCAGAGAGTGAGGCAACAACAGCCATTTTAACCATGTAGTGCCTGCCTCTCTGCTTTCACTTCAAATAAGGTTAATATGGTAAGGTAGCGTCACCTGAGAGTAGTTTCAGGAAACAAATGTTCTCTCTTGGAACACATTTATCAAAACTGTCAATTACTTACCAAGTCTAGTTGGAGGTTCTGTTTGTGCTTTCGACAACTTTTCATAATTTTTTGTAACTCCATTTCTAACATAAAATAGAGAATTCTAGCGACGGGCAGAACATTAGTCCTAGCAACTTCCCTGGCCTGCAGGGCAGAGTAAGGGGCAGTCAGACATGATACACCTGTGGGAAAAACACGCTCAAATAGGAAGCCTTTTGAAAGACATGCTGTCAAGAGAGGAGCCGGACGCAGTTGTGTGGAACATGAGGAGCAGAATTATCATTTGCTTGTTGATGGATTCCATGAAAAAACTTGTTTATTGCCAACCAGTTCCGCAGAAAAGCGGCGCATAAATTGAGTGCTTTCACAATGTGGTGATCTGAATATTATTGTGTGGGAGTGATAATGTGAAAGAGAGACTGAGAGAGCGTATAGCTTACAGTGAGCCATATAATGACCCCTGTGGGAGGATACACCAGGTTAGTGTAGAGACATAAAGTGAATCCTTACATACCACTCATACATACAACTTTCTCTGGAGTTTTTCCAATCACCCACTACAAACAGGCTATATCCATTTCCAGCAACTACATCTCAAGTACAACAAGTACTTACTCTGATTAAACAGTTCCTTCTTCTTAACCAGCATCATGACAATATCATTATCACATTCTTCCCAGCAGCTTGTGCCAGGGGAGATGACATGATGGATGAAGGGATTCTATCCCGGCAGCACGCTGGAAAACCAGGCTCCTTGTTATCAGGCCCATCCAGATCTACTCAGCCAGGGAAGGACCTGCATGTCCTGGGAAGCCTCGCGGTGATGGAGAGGATATTGACAGGTGCAAGAAAGGACATGTCTCTGAGAATATGCCGGACACAAAAGACTATAGATTATATCCTCTACAGACCTGCTCCCAGATAGCAGGCGTCTTAGATTAGGAATGAACAAAGCCTTGAATGCAACATAGAGCAAAGGCAGGTCATTAGGTTTTTAATGAGGGACAAAGATACTGGCATTTTATTGGCGTATTCTTCGTCAATCAAGGCAAATGCTCTGCTTTTGTTCCAGTATGTTTCAAAATGTTTAAAAAGGACTTTTTAATAAATGCTCCATTATTTTGACGTGATTGTTTTTGTCTAAAGAGAATCCAAACACAAGTAAAAAAAAAAATTGATGATTATAAGAAAAGACACATATTGGTACATTTGCAATTTCCTGATTTTATTGTAAAACTGGGGGGAAAGAAAAGTTACATCCCAGGCAACACAATACAATATGTCTTATCCTTACAGTCAATGCTAATTCAAATACATCACTGGTGAACTGGGTCTTGTCTGTGGTAATATGAGGTATAGACACTTGTTCATTGCAACGAGGCAACTAAAATATTCTAAAGTCTCTCAGATTAAATTATTCTCTGAATGTGCAATCAAATCATATCCAAATGTGGCCAAATTGTCACCAACTCTACATTGAAAATGTAACAAAGAAAGCAGAGAAATTTCTTAGCAAAATGCTGCTAGTTATTGGAATGAAAATCAGCGACACACCGTCATGAGCCGGTGAGTGGGGGAGCCATCCCTTCAGTGTTTGAGAGTGGGCCACAACATCAATCAGTGGACATACTAGCAGAATGACAAGTGATCAATTTAAACACCCAAACTAAGGTTTTAACATCGTCTTGGGAAAAAAACACTAACTATAGAAAATGCTGATGAAACATACGGCATGATGCTCACAAAACACATACGTCATACAACAGTTATTGCCTTAACAATGAGAATGTGTTGCATAGAGGTAAACCAGCACAAACACAGCTACAAGCCTTTAAGGTTACCTAGGTTACTATAGATCTTAGAACAGCACACATTTATCCTCTAATGTATGCCTCTTGCATCACTGACGTTAACATGTGGGACGTATCAGCTGATTTGAATACGCTTAGTTGAGGCTGTGTTCATTTAACAACCGTGCAGCCCTGTTTACAATATGAGATGTAGAGGCGGGGTATAAAGAGGGTGTTTCAGGCCCCTCCTAGCACAGTGCTGATATACCCTACAGGAAATGTTTAGTCAAACTTAAACCGCATCTTCAATTATATATAATTATATATAGTTTAAAACATTTTGTTGGAGAGTGGGGGGGGGGGGGTCTGGAATTTTCCTGTAATTCAAGAATGTATGTTGTCTGGATGGGTCTTTCCCGTCATTCTGCAACCTATAGTTACTGTAGCAACAAGTCTGCTGTTGAGAGCGTAGCCGTAGCGAGTGTAACTGCTGAAGGGCTGTGGGGTCTCGAACTGGACCCATCCCGACTGAATTCAACAGGTGAAACCAAAAGTCGGCTGTCTTTGCAATTGGCTGGTCTGTGCCACTCTTCTGAGATCTACGAATGGCACTTCTCATTTGAAGTCTCGTCTGCTTTCAGGTAGAAAACTCCTACAGATCCACTGGAATGAAAGAGGAATTTTACGAGGGAGATTCATTGGTCAAGGTTGGATGGGACAAGGACTTTTCGTTCAGAGCCCAGTTGTCTTGGTGTCTGGATGCCATTTAAATGTTACATAAAATGTGAAGTCTGCACAAAATAGCTAAATCCAGAGCCCAGAACAACCAACTCTAATAGATGGACCTAATAGTATAGATGGACTCTAACAACGTGTAATAAACATTGAAATACACACAGTAAACAGTTCTAAGTTTTACACCACAGTTTGGCCTCACTTAGCAACAGATATATGCATTTGGTGATACTTGTCCCTGAATATTCACATATATTGTGACACTGCAATTCATTATTATTATATCTTTGTTTTTTAGGGGGGGGGGGGGGGGGGGGGGGGGGGG
>JACXGK010008654.1:0-21837 GCA_016801125.1 Novumbra hubbsi | reverse complement strand
AATCGTAGATAATCGTAGTTTTTTTCTGATAGGGTTTCATACATGAGTGCCAATGACTCTACTTTTAAAATGTAATTTGCAAAAGAACAACCATTTTACATAATATCATGTACATCCATCTGAGTTCTTCAATCATCATCTAGGCCACTTTCACATTTAAAGTGTGTACACTACAAGTGAATTATACATTTCTACCCAAATTGCACAATATTTATAATTTAGATAGAATCATACCTTAAATGACGAGCAGATACAACCCATGATGATAACTAATGAACGATAGTTCATATCAATCTTAAACCAATAGATACATTGTTATGTGACGTAGTAAAGCTTCGATCTATTTCGGACATTATGACATCATCTGCATTCATGCAATGTAACATGGATTTGTTTTAATCATACATAAGAAAAAACACAATTACAAAATATTTCTGAAACAAATTGATCTGTACATATTCACATACATAACTAATCAGAACTACTGCAACTTTGTAGTATGTATATACAAAAACAGAGTGCCGCCGTTGTTTTGGCAGTGTGACTTGCAAAGGAGGTATTTCGAAGAATACAAAAATAATAATAAAATCGCAAATATACTAGCGGTCAGGTGTAAAGTGCTTTAATTGCCTTGATATTGGCCGCTCTATCATGCAATGCTGAAGCAACAGAACCGAAAGACATTGGCCTAATTCATGAAACTTATGAAACTATCTCAGATTCAAGCGTGGGAAGAGACATACGATAATTTCCGAGTTTGATTCATGAAACTCTCGCGCCTGGTCGAAATGAGCGTAGATGTTATCGCAGACTGATGAATGGGATCAAGCCGTAAACGCGCGAACGTGCAGCACCTGTTCTTGTTTACATAAGACACAAGTAATTTATGCGGAATCCAGTACGGAGGCCGCGAGCTGCCTCATTCTCCTGTGCAGTAGGTGGCGGTATATGCACCTTCAGTTGGATGCGACATGCCAACCAAAAACGAAAGAAGCTGCAGTTTTGTAAACCAAGCTGGTTGCTGGAAAAAGCCTTTACGGAGATTGATTCGTGTTGGTTTACCTGCAGCTAATAAAACCTATTGGCATTTGTATTTGAGATAGTAGCATATACTAGGTATAACAAGGCCTATATTCCTAAGAAAAGAAAAACGCCTTTATAACTACCTCCTTCCATGTGCCACACCATCTTAGCCTCTACAACCTTGTCAAAAATTTGTTTTCTATTTACGTCATACCTTTCCCAGCAAAAAATACATGGCGTTCAAACCATTGTGCCCACACCGCAACCTGCTTTATACTACTTCCTCTGATTTACACCCACAATACCCATATCTGGCCTAACAGAACTATGTACTCTATAAAGAATGTCCCCTTTACTACCTTCACCCCACTTTCCCATAAATCAATCCCTGCTGCCTGTATTAAAGGGAGGCTTGACCTCCGTGTGACCCAGCAGGACCCGGACAACTACATACTCGCAGTACTTTTCAACACAATATCAGACTCATTTCCCTCTAATCCGGCATGAGATGGAACCCAAACAAACCTCACTACCAGTCCCATTCTCTCCAATCCCAGCAATATGCCCATCATCTCAACCGACCAGTCTTCCCTATTTGACCTCCCATGTTTCATAGAATTCAACACTGCCGCAGAGTCTGAAAAACAAATGACCACTGTGCCTGGTTTCACATCCTGCACCCATCTTAGACCGAGAATCACAGCCACCATCTCTACCGTAAAAGCCGACCCTCGATCAGTTCAATACGACTATGGCTTGTGACCTCGGGATCTTTATCAGGTTTGGCCAAGGGTAACACCACAGCACAATTCCACCCATCAGGCAAAACCCTGATTCTCCACACCTTATTAAATCAGGTGCCGTCTTAATCATTTCACAGCACACTCTATCCTGGCGCCATCTGCCTACATCTCACCAATGCCCCTGTTGAATCAAACCTGGTAAATGAGTCTTACTAAACATGTCTTCCAACAGGACTGGACAAGATTTCCCACATTTCATCTTTCTAAACATTTCCATGCCCTACCAATGTCAGTCCCTTAATTTCTGCTCCATTAAGGGATGACAATGACAGCATTAGATCTCTCTGCTTCATAGTAGCAGCAAAAACAGCCTCCCGTACCTACACACCTTGCATCTTTAACAGGTCCAATATAATCTAATATCATAAATAACAAAACTTGGATTCAAAGTTATTTAGAAAAACGTGTTTTTTTTATAATATTAAGAGTGCTTTATTTGAATAGATTTTATTTTTAAATTGTATCATGACAATTAACTTAAACATTACATGATATTTTCTTTAGATAAAAAATATCTGGGAATAAAAAGCAAAAAACAATTGTACCTATCTAAGAAGAATGTACCTACATGGTTACGCGGGTTCGATTTTTCGGTTATCAACACTCCTCCCTCGTTCACTTTCTCAATTTCTTGCTAGCAAAATGGTTCCCCCGGTTGCAGTGTCGCCTGTCATTAAGGTAGCTATTATTGTAATAAATGGTGTAGTTTATCTAACTTCTTTGTATTAATATTCTGACTACAGTATTACTTATTTAATGGCATGTCAAAATAAAACTTCTAGCTTGGGAAAAGCTATATAATTCAAAATGCCATTGTATGACATTGACTGGTTAAACCCAGTGAGGGTTAGCCAGCCATGTATCTACTAGCTAGCTAAGTGAGACTTGGCTTCTTAGCCAAATAACAAAACTCTTCTGAAAGCTAACCTTGTAGGGTACGCAACTATCTTAACAATCCAGTCAAAATCTATGCCTATGGTACTATTTGTTATATTGTCCTGGTTTACGTCGTTGACCTACAATCATTCTGAGGCAAGGTCAGTGTTATTGGGGAATATGCAACTTGTGCTAACACGGTATCTCGCTAGCTGGGCATTAACTAGTTAGCATGGGTGAATGTGTGCGTTCCAGCTCACCTTACTTATAGTCCAATGCAATTGCATACGTTTATGTTATGTATACGTGAGAAGTAATGTTTGTACGTTTTTTCAGACGGCCAGGTGGTCATTCTTGCTCCTTGGCATCCTATATGGCAAACAAAGATATGGTTAGTAGCACAAATGATTACATGGATGTTATTTCTCCTGAGGTGTACATAACTTACTTTGTGATTCGTCCATATACACAAGTGCAACAGTGGGTGAAAGTATTGGGTGCAGTTCCACCCATTACGTTTTGGAATAATTTTTTATGTGTTATTTCGGTATTACCCTTACAGACTATCTAAAGCCAAGAGCTGAGGAAGAGCGGCGGGTTGAGGAAGCAGAAAAAAAGATTAAAGAGGAGCAAGAGAAAATTGCTAAAGCTCTTGCAGAAGGTAAATAATAAACCCATCAGAATGTAAAGGGTTATTCTGAGACTTAACTCAGGACATTGTTTATGAAGTGTGAAACGTTTTTATTCCTTGTTTTTTCTTTCCCCCACAGCCTCAGAAGAAAGCATCCTTAAATGAACTGCCTCTGGATCTGTTCTGACATGTTTGAAGAATAATAAATTACTACATACAATTCAATTGTTTTTGTGGATGGTATGCATATGTGCAAGACTAACCCATAATGGAATTTAAAATACACATTTGGTTAAAATAAATGTTTCTTTTTTTCTAACCTAGTTTCCTAACTTTCTGACTTGAAATCAAGAAGGACATTAAATCTCATATGAAAATAGTAGTGCATTTCCACTTTGTAAGTATATTGTAAAGGCACCTTGAATTCCAGGTATACAGTAGCTATATGTCTGCCTGTGACTGACACCCTGCCTTTCACCGTGAGATGACAGGAAGAAGGCAGTAATCCAAGTCCTGTTTAGTGTCAATCCAGGGATTCAGGTCAGGCCTCGTTTAGAAATTGCTGAGTGAATGCTGCCATCATCCCCAACTATCCAGACTGAACAGACTATATGTAGTCCAGTTTGAGATTGTTCACCATGTCGTTTTCTCTTTGGAACTTTGTGTTCTGTTTCTACCTGTATGTTTCTTGCTAATTCTGACAAGCAGAACTTTCGCATTTACAACTGGGTATCTCAAATAGTTACTAATTATTTGTGTTATTAAGAATAATTGGGTTTCATTTTTTGATTGTGTTATTGTTTTGTTTAGAACAACCATTCATATTTTCCTTAGTTGTTTAACCAAGCCAGATTTATGCATACACATGTCTGAAGGTTGGTGTTAGTGCTAGCTAATAGGCTTTGTTACCTGATGAGTCATAATACTCCCTGGAGACAATGGAAATGTCAACGCCGGTAATGCTATGATGAACTCAGACAATAAATGACCAAAATAGGTTTCTAATTGAACAGCAGTAACTTTCAGCTGCTAGATATTTTTATTACCCTTCAAGCAAGTAGGAGGGCAATTCAGCATAACTTACTTGCTCAGAAACCATTTTTTTTCTTCATTTTTCCACATCAGGGATTTGATTTAGCAGCCTTTCAAAAGCTGATTAGCTGTTTTAACTAAAGTTGACCTTGCTGTCTATCTACGTTAATGCTCAGTCGTGATATCCATTGGAACCATACAAAGAAAGTAATAACATTTCACAAATGAGGCTTCCTGTTAAATAAAATTAACACAATATTATTTTACAAAATGCATCATTAAAAATACATTTGCTTTATTTTCATAGTAGAGAGTAAATACATTTTTAGAAGCAACAGTAACAGTAATGCGCTCAAGTAAATTGAGGAAAATGCAGTTTATGTATCACCTGTTAGTCACTGGAAAAAATATATTTGTACTATTATTAAAATGTATGTATGTACAGAGTGAGCCTATTTACAATCTATGAAGGTATTGTGCCCCATCAACCGTGGGGCTTCTGTAACACGATACTCTTTAGTTTATATCAAATACTATTTAGTACTAGGCTGGTGTAAGAACACAATTCTCTTGTTTGTAATTAGTTATAGTAGTGTCTATGGATTCCAGTGAGTAGGCTCAAGAGTATCAGAATCAAGGCCACTGGCTTCAATCACTCTACAGAGGGATTGGACTTTGACCATACTTCTCAGAATGTTGGACTATATTAAAATTAATCCAATATTTATAATAATCATACATGTTTTTCAGCATACTGTGTGTTGTATTTACTGTTAAGGTATACCTCATTCACATATTCTACAGTTACATAAAAGAATGATGGGTGTCCACCACTGAAACATAAAAGAATGATGGGTGTCCATCACTGAAACATAAATGAATGATGGGTGTCCACCAGTGAAACATAAAAGAATGATGAGTGTCCACCACTGAAATATTTCTAGCACACTGTTAATAGCCGGGGATAAAAATATACACAGTCAAAAAAAAATTATAAAATTAAGTACAAAGAACTTAATTCAAAATGTTATTGATTTAATCAAAATATTTTTAGTCTTATCATTTCAACAAACCCCAATAGCATAAACATTTGCAAAATTGTGTCTGTGGTTTAGTTGTTGGCAGAGCAAAGTAAATTAATATAAACATGCTTACTTCAAATTACACTGAGCAGAGTTCATTTTACAAAACAATTAGATGGACCAAATGTGGTCTAGGGAGAGTTCAATTTACTCTGATGATTTTACTGTGTAGATAACCGAAAATTATATTTCAAAGTAATAATAAATTACATGAATGTACAAACACAAAATCATCTACTTATAGATATTGAGCTGCACCTCTTACATTGCTCTACTTTAAGTGTCAAAATAACATTGTAAACAACCCATTAACTCATACAGCAAAGAACAAAACATTCACATTGCATAATGTAGAGCAAATCCACCACTTATTAGCAACACAACCCACAGCAAAGGGGTCACATCCCCTTATATTGAAGTGGAACCTTAAAACGTAATATGTAGATCATATATGCAGGAGCTCAGCTCCTACCCAAATAAACCCCTGCCATAAAATAAATTATTCAGTTGGGTCAAAACGGTGCACAGTATGTTATTGAACCGTTCGGTACGCCCCCTAAGGTCCAATACGCGTAATTACGATATGCCAGCCATTTTCCAATAATTTCCAAAACGGTCTTGTTGCGATGCAGACTACACAAAGTTATTACATTGTTATCAACGTACAGATGAAGGGAAAACCTCAATAAATGAGTGGAAGACCATAACGAATACAGTTTCTTCCATGTAGGTGTACTGCCAGATCATAGAATATCTTTTGCAATGTTCAATTAAGCTGTTTTATCAGCTCATGGTGGCTCAAAATCTTACTGAGAGACAATTATAGCTGTCTGTGTATAGAAATTGGATCTTTGATGAATCCATCAAATATTTGTATATATTATATATATTGTATATATATTAAAGATTAATTAAACATGTTATAAATCAAACCCTGCTGCCTAGTTGCTTAAAAACACATTATTACAAACATTGCAACATTTTGGTGTGAAACAAAATGATCTGCCTGAAGTTAGTTCACCTCTTATCTTTCTAACCACAAGCAGTATGTTTCTCTTGGTGTGGCAAGATCAGAGGAGTTCACATTAACCTGTGGTGTCCCACAAGGGTCGGTGCTTGGACCTATTCTCTTTCTGCTATACATGCTCCCACTTGGTCAGACCTTCAGACATTACAGTATTCAATTCCACTGCTATGCAGATGACACACAGAGTGTACATTAAAACCAAACCTGACACAACATCTGCCATGTCAAACCTGTCCATCTGTATGGATGAGGTAAATCATTGGATGCAGAAATACTTCTTACATTTCAATAGCAGCAAGACAGAGGCAATGCTAATAGGCACCCCACAGCAAATCACCAACTCCTACAACCTGCCTTTGATGGTCACATTATTTCTCCTCAGTCATCACCAATCCGGGTGTAAAATGTTACCCTACTCTCTCTTTTAAGGCCCACATAAAACATATTCTTTTCACCTTAAGTACATTTCCTTCCTAAGATCTTTCATATTTTCTGATGCAGGAAAGCTAATCCATTCATTTTGGTTTCTCCAGTATTGAATATGAGAATGCCATTTTATTCATAAAATCCAGCTCCAAAACCAACACAGTGCTGCAAGGATCATCATGCAATCAGAAAATCTGCCCACATCACAACTCTTTTTCTGATTTTCATTGACTTCCTATCCCTTGAAGAATTTACTTTAAAATTATCCTTTTTGTCCATAAATCTATCAAATACTTGGAACCTGTCTACCTAGCTGCTCTCCCCCAATTAACCCCCACGCCCTCTATGATCTAATAAAGCAAATCTGCTCAATGACCCAAGAACCTGGCTCCAAGAAATGTGAGACCATTTCTTTCATTGGACCTTCCCTCTGGAAGTCCCTTCCTGACAGCCCCAGGGCTGCACAGACAACCACGGCTTTTAAAGCAGGACTTAAGACACACCTCTATCGGTGGCCCTGCCCTTCCCTTCAATCAAATTATACTGTACATTATTATATGACAATATGTATTATCATTTTTGTATACTATATAACCATTTCTTTTTTTCGTCTTGCACTTCGAGATGATTCCTTTATAATGAAAGTGCGTTAGAAATGCAATAAATTCTAATTATTATTATTGTTATAGGGATTGCATGTTGTAAAATATCATACATTATACTCCTTGGTCCTGGTCTTGTTCAAAACGTAAATACAGATCATGATATTTCTGACCACCTCCAGTAGAATGATTTTTAAAGAGTGTATATGGATCTGGATTGTTTAACCATTTCGCAATAAAGTATACATCCCGTGGATGTGATCTCAAAGACACTTACAAATGGTACTTATAATATACATTTTTATGCAATGTGTAAATGCATCTCTGAAAATCTGGGCCAAATCAACATTTGAAAAGATCAGGACAAAAAAGAGAATGTTTGTTAGAGGCCGAAATAAACTGCTTTAGTGTAATATTCATGGAATTAAAACAAGTAGGATTCCTCCAAAGATAGTAAAACATACTGAAGGTGGAAACTGGTGTGGATTGTCCCATGTTGTGCTTCTACTGATAACTACCCATAACATGAAGGCAATAAATTGACTGTTATGTCCATAATGTGCCACTGTGCCCAACAGACTTGCTTCATGACAGAAGATTCCTTCTGGTTCCCCAAAATGAGTCGATAGCTCTAGCACACTGAGCACGACTTAGAACCTTTACAGAACAGGAATAGAAAACAACAGTAGGTATATGTCAGGACATTGATCAGGACCATCTTTAAAACTTTGATTGCACAGACAAAAGACGTACAGAAATATTATATAATTCTCTCAAACCTGAATTTGCTTCCAGTTGAGCCTGCTTGACCTCGTACTCTTCCTGTTTGAGCTTCCATTGATTCTTGTTGTTTAACATGCCATCATACATTGGCTGGGTGGATGGATGGAATCGGGCAAATTCCTGAGTATAAAAACAAAATGTATTTCTGACAGTCAAACTATGTAAACCAGAAATGTTTGTCTGATTGGCATTGCATTTGATACGTCTGTGCATCCAACAATGTCGATAATTCCACAAAACACTAACAGCTATAAAATCATGTTATGTTGCTAGTCTGTAACTGTAGTACATGTATTACCTTATAAACATAGGTGCAGACAAAGTCAATGAAACCACACTGCAGCTTAGGCAGTTGGCCAGCACATTTTCTGTCCATCCTGACCTGAAGGAATATAGTGAAAAAACAACTTGTCAAAAACAAACAGCATACACACTCACACAAACATCTTCAAATGCGCACACCCCACCCACATTTATATACTCACTATGGGTTGTGTTCCAAGAATTTCCCTTTCCAAGTCTCCCTGTCCCCAGAACTCAGCTGCTTCAGACAGAGCCAACTAGATGAAGCCACATAGTCTCTTATATGTCATTATTTTGAAAGACTACAGAAACACTGAGATGAATAAGCGTACTATATAAATGGTCTGAAAAAGTATTTGCCCCCTAACTGATCATTTATTTATGGTTACCTGTTTTCCCTAAATACAATAAAAATTGGGCTGTCATTGTCTTAAGTGACATGTTGTATGAATATCTAAAACCATTCAGTGGGACAAATATGCAATCATTTAGGAAATCAAGGGGGCAGATACCTTTTCATGGCATTGCATATGTACAGTAGCAGTAAAAGGATGGACACACCTACTCATTGTAGAATAATAATGAAAACAACAAAAAAAACGATGAAACAACATGGAATCATATAAAAAGCAGCCACCACTTGCCTTGATGACAGTTTAGCAGTTTTGTATTACAATTAGGCTATTCTATGTATATATATATATATATATATATACACATGGCATATGTATTATAGTTATATACACAGCATTTGTATTATAGTTAGGCCATAATTCAGGGGTGGGCTCACCTTGCTTTGTATATCCCATGGCTTAGTGATGGCTGACAAGTCACAGGCTGTCATCATCATGGCCCTTAATGGCAAACAAGAAATGCTCTGATAAGACCTGATGTTATAATCCTAGATATTCCCCTATCATCACAATCATCCTCATCCAAAATCAGAGTCACCTTTATTCATTAAATACATTTACATGCATATTGCATTTAACTAATGAACAGTAATAGAAACCTAGGAATAGGAGCAGTGAGTGTATAATATATATACAAACTGACAGTTGATATGTACATGTACGTAGATTTTGGGAGGGTATATTGTTGGATGAAAGGATTTCAGATTAAATACATATGTCGGTAATGTTTCTCTGTTATGTGTCTCTTTAATGTTCCGTAGGGAATGTGTGGTAAAATAAAGCAGCATTTAAGTTTCTACTATCCAAAACGAAATAACAAACATGAAAACAAGATAAACAGTATGTGCCACACTGAGGTAATCAAACATTCACTCACAAGAGAATCTCCTTCCTTGTTGTCTCCAGGGACATCCAGTCCACCCACTTTTTGTCATCCTCATAAGTCTTTGATAGGTCAACAATCTTCTCAAACATTGTTCGCTTCCTGTGAACCACAGAAAGTAATTAGTCGATTCTGTTAGTTATTAGCTCAACCTTGAGAAATCTTATTTAGGCAACTTTACTGGGTAGAGTAAAGTAGGCTGCATTGTTGCATTGAAAACAAACATCAAATAACATTGTTTCCACATTGTTTACACCTTTCTTCACTGCAGCCACTCTTCCTTACAATGAGCTGTCACATTAGCATAGCCCCTGGTGTTGGATGACTACAATTACTTGTGACAATTAAATGTCTACAGTATGTATAAAATGAATCTAAAATATCCAGAATCACCTCATACAGTGCCCTTCACTAATATTGGCACCCTTGGTAAGTATGAGCAAAACAGGCAAAGCATTCATTAAATACTTTTGGTAACCCTGCAAAACAACTTAAGGTTATAATGACAACCCTCCTAAACAACGTGAGGATATAATGACAACCCTCCAAAACAACGTGAAGTTATAATGGCAACCCTCCAAAACAACGTGGGGTTATAATGGTGACCCTATGAAACAACGTGTGGTTATAATGGTGACCCTATGAAACATTGTGTGGTAATGTAGGTGTTATTAATAATAAAACGGTTTTATTGTCTCCCCTAATTGTTTCCACTCACTCAGTTGAACTTAATAACGTAAAACATGAATGTTTGCTTACTTACATCTTACTTTTACTTTTACAATTAAAGAGCAAATATTTTAATAGTTTGAATGTAAGACCAAAAGGATAAAGGGCAAATACATTTATTCCACTGCTTGTTTTGCCCATATAATATACAGTGGGGCAAAATAGTATTTAGTCAGCCACCAATTGTGCAAGTTCTCCCAATGAAAATGATGAGAGGCCTGTAATTTTCATCACAGGTACACTTCAACTATGACAGACAAAATGAGAAAATGAAAATCCAGAAAATCACATTGCAGGATTTTTTATGAATTTATTTGCAAATTATGGTAGAAAATAAGTATTTGGTCACCTACAAACAAGCAAGATTTCTGGCTCTCACAGACCTGTAACTTCTCCTTTAAGAGGCTCCTCTGTCCTCCACTCGATATCTGTATTAATGGCACCTGTTTGAACTTGTTATCAGTATAAAAGACACCTGTCCACAACCTCAAACCGTCACACTCTAAACTCCACTATGCCAAGACCAAAGAGCTGTCAAAGGACACCAGAAACAAAATTGTAGACCTGCACCAGGCTGGGAAGACTGAATCTGCAATAGGTAAGCAGCTTGGTGTGAAGAAATCAACTGTGGGAGCAATTATTAGGAAATGGAAGATATACAAGACCACTGATAATCTTCCTCGATCTGGGGCTCCACGCAAGATCTCACCCCGTGGGGTAAAAATGATCACAAGAACAGTGAGGAAAAATCCCAGAACCGCACGGGGGGACCTATTGAATGACCTGCAGAGAGCTGGGACCAAAGTAACAAAGCCTACCATCAGTAACACACTACGCCGCCAGGGGCTCAAATCCTGCAGTGCCAGACGTGTTCCCCTGCTGTGAAGCCAGTACATGTCCCGGCCCGTCTGAAGTTCGCTAGAGAGCATTTGGATGATCCAGAAGAAGATTGGGAGAATGTCATATGGTCAGATGAAACCAATCTTGTTTGGAGGACAAAGAATGCTGAGTTGCATCCAAAGAACACCATTCCTACTGTGAAGCATGGGGATGGAAACATCATGCTTTGGGGCTGTTTTTCTGCAAAGGGACCAGGACGACTGATCCGTCTAAAGGACAGAAGGAATGGGACCATGTATCGTAAGATTTTGAGTGAAAACCTCCTTCCATCAGCGAGGGCATTGAAGGTAAAACGTGGCTGGGTCTTTCAGCATGACAATGATCCCAAACACACCGCCGGGGCAACAAAGGAGTGGCTTCGTAAGAAGCATTTCAGGGTCCTGGAGTGGCCTAGCCAGTCTCCAGATCTCAACCCCATAGAAAATCTTTGGAGGGAGTTGTAAGTCTGTGTTGCCCAGCAACAGCCACATCACTGCTCTAGAGGAGATCTGCATGGAGGAATGGGTCAAAATACCAGCAACAGTATGTGAAAACCTTGTGAAGACTTACAGAAAACGTTTGACCTTTGTCATTGCCAACAAAGGGTATACAACAAAGTATTGAGATAAACTTTTGTTATTGACCAAACACTTATTTTCCACCATCCTTCAATGTGATTTTCTGGATTTTGTTTTCTCATTTTTTCTTTCATAGTTGAAGTGTACATATGATGAAAATTACATGCCTCTCTCATCTTTTTCAGTGGGAGAACTTGCACAATGGGTGGCTGACTAAATACTTTTTTGCCCCACTGTACATATAATTGTCATGCCCTGGCTGCGGGCCCATGGCTGTTTCAGGGCATGCCGGATAGAGAGGCCTCTAGCCCTCTCTATGCCACTGTGGGCTCCCCAGTCAGAGCAGCTGCATTCACACGGTGTGGTTTATTGTTTGTTAGTGCTTGTTGCAACAGCTTCACGGTTTGTCCTTTGTTTGGTTCAGTTGCAAGTGGATGCGCTACATGTTATTTGTATATCGTTTTATGTTAGTTCTACCTTTCATTTTACGTTTACAGATTCGTGTAGTTTGTACCTGTTTGTTTTTGGATTAAATCACCTTTTCATTTAATAATGTCTGCGCTTGGTTCGACTCCACACCACGGCCGTGACAATAATATCCAGGGGTGCCAATATTAGTGGAAGGCTCCGTAGTATGCTGGAGTCTATTCTGGATAATGTCTCTGCACTCACTTTTATAAAAATAAATAATGATCTATGGGACAGTGGCATGTTGTTTTCAAAAATTAAGTATAGTTACAAAAATATTATATGTGTTTAGAAGTACACAACATGACATGCATTTTTATAATGCATTGATGTCAAGAAAAAAGTCAGCAAATATGAGAACAAAAATATAATAATTGAAATATAAAATGTGTGTATAAACTAAACACAGAAAACATTAATAGGACAAGGGTGAGTGAACCTGGCCCTTCATAGGGAACTTATTACTTACTTGAAATAGAGTTGCAAATCTGTTGCAACGATGGCAACGTCCATTAGGTGCATGACAGTCTCATTCTGCCTTCTGTTTAGGTTCTGATAGATGTTCAAAGACTAGGGGAGGATGGGAGGATAGAACAGTTAGACCAGAATAGGAGAGAATGGAGGAGTTAGAGCAGAATAGGATGGAGGAGTTAAACCAGAATAAGAGACGATGGAGGAGTTAGACCAGAAGAGGAGAGCATGGAGGAGTTCGAGCAAAATAAGATGAAGGAGTTAAACCAAAATAGGAGAGGATGGAGCAGTAAGACCAGAATAGGATAAAGGAGTTAAACCAGAATAGGAGAGGATGGAGGAGTTAGACCAGAATAGGAGATGATGGAGGAGTTAGAGCAGAATAGGAGAGGATGGAGGAGTTAGAACAGAATGGGGGAGGATGGAGGAGTCGGACCAGAGTAGGGGAGGATGGAGGAGTTGGACCAGAATAGGGGAGTATGGAGGAGTCGGACCAGAATAGGAAAGGGTGGAGGAGTTAGAATAGAATAGGTTAGGATGGAGGAATTAGACTAGAATAGAGCAAGCTATCAGCAAGTACTGCCTTGGGTACAAATAAGTCACTAAAATCAAATGGAATTGTCTAATGTGAAATTAATATGCACAGAAATCTGCAACCCTTTAATCAAATCTTCTATAAAAACCTTTTGTAAACTTTCCAGAATATTTTTAACCTTTTTTGAAAGATAATACATACTTCATCTGCCAAAAGGAACTTCCCGAATTCTAGATGATGCCTCTCCAGTGCGGATGAACCGTGAAGTTTGGCTAATGGGTTACCAGTTCTGTATAGGCAGAGAGACAAGACGAGACATTGTATAGAAAGCTCTCCATAAATTCCCCATCTCTGATAGATTATAGGCATGAGAAAAGTAACACAAGTGCTGACTGACTCCGAACAAAGTCGATAGTATGTGATGCCCGTTACTGATGGGTCCCATACATCCTGTCCATCTGACTGTCATGCACTTCATGAATAGTCCCATGGACCATAGGTTGGAAAATGTGATAAAGCATGTATTTTCCTGATAATGCAGGTGTATTTTAGTTCCATACTTTTGTTGAAGAACACAACAAAGAGGAAGTTGGTACTTGTGTATTGTGCTATATGAGGTACCGTATAGCAAACATCTGGAATCTATTATTGATGGGCTCCCCGACAATCTGATATGTGTGTGGAGACAAGAACTCAGTAGAGGACCATACCAGGCCATATAAGGTTAGGATTTAGAATACACTTATGTGATTGAAAGACACAGATAGTGGAGGGGATGTGCTGGAGGTTTGGTCTAATATAAACAAAGGCACTTGGGGAACATTTTAGAACTATGGAAGATCAACTTCTTGGACTCATGCTAATATAACGTTCTGGTTAAATTACCGTTCATAGATGGAAAGTGGACAGAAGCTAACATCACACAAAGCCATCTGTGATCTTATCCCACAGGCCTCAGTTATCATGCAAGACATCAAGTAATGAACAATGAAAACCACCAGAGGGATTAGTTGTACCGACAAGCAGAGGAAAACGAGTGCTGAGTTCCCAGGCGTACTCACTTCAGCTGGTAGAGGTTATTGGTGCCACGATGGTCAATATCATGGAGAAAAGCATTCGTGATCATGGCCATCACCTCCAGATCTGTATAGTATCTCTTCAGGTTCCCTGTCTGAAGGAAGCATGTCTGCCTTTCAATTAACTTTTTTGGTAAGTAAGAACATAAGTCTTTTGGTCAATATGCATAGGAAACATTGCTAATGAGGTGTCGACATTCCTACCGTCAACATTGTGAACATGGTCTGTCCAACATTAAAACCGTGGCGCCAGTTGTGATAGGGCATTTTCCTGTAGCCTTTGCTGATCGAGTAGATGAGACGGACTAGAACCTGTTGTAATAAATAAAGATGCATGTTGTTTTCAAGGGATTTGAAAGAGAGGCTTAAGCGCTTGGAGTAATGACAAACTGCTGATAAATACATTATTCTGAAAATTTGCTCAAATGTACCTCCTATTAGTGAAAGAGCGCAGATCATGATTGTACTGTACCTCCTGTGGAACCTGGAATTTCTTGACCACTCCAACCTCATAGTACATCTGGATTGCACACTTCACCAGTTCCAGATCAGTGCAGTCACTGTCAGAGAAGCTAAACTCATAGATCTCAAACTTTTTGGGGCCAGGTAGTTCTTTTTTCTGTGTGCATGATTATCAATAACACATTATTATTACGGAATTATACATTGTACTCTAAACACACAACCCTCTAGAGAGTTTAAATGTCGGCCTACTGTTCCAGTTAAATGTTTTCTCTATGTCTAAAACTAGGTTATTTCTACAACAACCTGGGGATGACCATATTTGGTTCTAAAAATATAGTGTGGTAATACCAGAATCTGCAGGAGCTCGTCCTCTTCACATTCAGAAGGCTCACAGTTGAGATACTGCTGGGTTTTCTGAGAGATGTCGCAAGGATTTTCAAACATTAAAACAACAAATCTTATATATATAAAGGATGTCTATGTTCATCTTAGAGCAAAACCTTACTAGTATTTGCTGTATTTCGTCATCGCGGCACTTGACATGGTAGAGCACCATGTCCTGAGCAATGTCCTTCCGATTCTCCATCTTGTTCATCCTATCATTGGTGTCTGTGTTGAGGTGAGACCAGCCCAGGAAGTTAGTCAGAGCCTAGGGAGATGGAAAGCAACCATGCCCATTCAGGGTTGTTTGAGGACAATGTGATTAAGAGTGTGAAAGGCATTCGTCTGCTTCACTGCATTGATTGTTTAAATGAATTCTCTCTAAAGCATGAACTCAAGTCATTCCACTGAACCAATCTATTTATTCAGTCAGAAGGGGCTGAGCAAACAGCTGCAAGCCAGTAAAGTACCTCCATTAGCTCTTCATCCTGCTGATCAAATGGTTTTCCATCCTTCCTGTTGTAAAATGTAGCCACTCCCACAATGTCTTCGTTCATGTTCACAATTGGCATACACAGTACATTCTTTATGGTCCAACCGCTGTCATCCAGGGGCTCTGACTACATCATGGGAAGATATGAAGCAAATTGTCAACAGTGATTATGCAAGCTGCTCTACTTCTTTCCCAAAATCATATGCAAGGATGTACATTGGACGAAAATGTACCTGAAATTTGAACATCTCCTCTGTTGCGGGATTCAAGATGTTGCAAATCTAGATATTGAACAATAAACAATGGAGCATCAACAAGGCAGGAACATCGGGTCTATGGGTTATTATTATATTAGTTGATAGTGTTGGAAACACTTGCTACTCGAATGCCAGTTAAAAAGGGAGAGCTTACAAGTCCTGTTTCGGCCACATATGTGGGCAGTCCAGTACACAGGACCCAGTGGTCAGGAGTGGGTGCCCTGTTGACAGAACCCCACTGATCATCCCAATATACAGAATCATACCGGGTCAAAACCATTTCAGAGAAGGAGGACTGAAACATACGCGATAACTTTGATGTCCTCTTTTCCATGCAAAATATAATCAATGACTTTGTAGAATATCACTTCCTGGAATCACAGAGGACGAAAAAAAAACAATCACAGATCATGAAAACAAGCCACGGACATCAAAAGGTAAAGATGGGGCTTCCATCAGATGTGACCCACTCACTCGGCCGTCAGGGGTCACAGGCCCAGTGTAGGGAGGCTGATCCCCCATCAATACTGGCCAGATGTCGAAGAACTCCTACAGGAACAAAGTTATAAAACATGGATTCATATTGCGTTGTGTCGTATAGACAAATGATTAACAGATACTACTAGATCTATATCACGTTGGTTGCAGTATTACTTTAAGACACTAAACATCTCCTCTAGAAGGCTGGCTAAATTGTTTATGATGGTGGGAAAAACAGTAGCAAAGCACGTCCCTTCTCCTGCAGCTGAACATTTGGGCATTGTTTATAGGTACGTATTTAGCCCAAAATATACTGAATATATCTGTTGTTGTGAATCAAAGAAATATGTCAAATGATTTCATATGTTGTCATTTTTTAAAGTGCTGCAGTTCCGGAATGATCTGGCTACATGCAGTCACCCACCTTTTCCTTGGTCATGTCGAGTAGGCCCACGGAATATCGGTCACAGTTCAGGTACGCCCGCACCGTGTATAAGGCTTTGTGGAACTGTCTTTCAATGTCTGTAAGCTCCTCAAACACCTTGTTGGCAGACCACAACAGGACCTAATCCCCACGACAAAACAACACGCCAAAAGGTCCTTTAAAGACGCATTCTGGAAGTTTCAGCCACTGGCTATCGAGCCGAGGTGGGACCCCAAAATTGTGTACTATGTCACTATGTGTGCCGATATGTGGCCCAAAATCATCAAAACCACTCTGTAAGTATGTATCCTACTGTCATCTACAACTAGTAGCAGCACACACAGCAGACTCACCTGTCCTTTCCGAGTCTCACAATTGTAAAGGTAGTTCAGCTGGTAAATCTTCAGATTTAAAGTGGCTATTTTGAGGTACTTCAAAAAAAGCTAGGAGACAAGACCGATTAATGCAGAGAGGTACATTCGTGGACGTGTGATGTGTGAAGGTGGCACAGGGAAAGCGAAAATATATTCAAAAGTGTTACAACCAGATGGAACCTTTCTCTACAGCATTAAGGTCACAGTTCTTTGTTTGTTAGATGGACGCTGTGTTTTACTACATTAGTGTAGGTAACAGCGTCAGTAACATGAGTGTTTACGGGCTTCATGCGCTTTGCGTCAACACATTTTGGGTGTGGGGAGAGCATTTTGATTACTCCTCCCACACTAATTCAGACTTCAACGTCAGGTGATGAAACCCTTTTCGTATGTCCACTCTCGCGGTGTGCTATTGTTATTGTCAAAGAGCTTTCATCCTCAGTACTCACATCTTCATCATCAGCGGTGAAGTGTGGTCCGGTAGTCTTGTTCAGGGCCATGATGACAGCAACCACATCGTTTCCGTTCATGACGGGCGATGCTAAAATGCTCCTGGTTTTGTACTCGGTTAGGTCGTCAACGAACGAGCTGAAGTGAGTGCTCTGTATATCAGAATGAAAGCAAATTGCAGTGGTTGTATTATTATAGATCAAATCATTTTCAAAGAAAGTAGAAAACGGAACGATGTCGCTTATCAGTTCATCATAAATACGAAAGACTTTGTTATGAAGTGTGAACGTACTGTAGGTCTGGGCAAAATGTAAGATGAATTTGTTGATTGTGTTAGCTTCCTTGCTGACCTATTTTAAATGCCCAAGACATGTGTCATAATCCTAGATACAGCAATGTGATACAGTGTGATACAGAATATAATAATTGGATTATGTCAAGAGCAACCTTCATTCAGAAGCTCCCCACATTACATTGTCATTGCCATATTACTTTATGTGATATTGTGTTTTCCCTAAATAAAATCACATTCAAACCTACAGTGCCATGGAAAAGTATTCCCAGCCCTTCATTTGTTTTACATTTTCTTGTGTTATGGACTCATTTTAAAATGTATGTAAATGTATGTAAATCATAATATGCTTGACATCTGTCTACACACAAAAGCCCAAACATTTATAGACATTTGTGCAATTCCTTAAATAAATATTAAAATATCCCATGTATATAAGCGTTCAGATCTTTTTCCAAAATACTTCTAATGGAGCATCCTGGTTCTTTAATCACCCTTGAGATGCTTCTAGAACTTGATCGGGCTGCAAATTTAATTGATTGGACATGATTGAGAAAGGCACGCACCAGTCTTTATAAGGCCCTGCAGTTGACAGAGCATCTCAGGGCATGTTCTTTGGACTGCATGGAAAGGCCATGAAGTCCAAAGAACAAAAAAATAGTCAAGGCAAAGTACTGGGTTTAAGGAAAAAGGAGTAAAAAAAACCCAGGTAAGAATGGCTTTGGTCAGGGAAGTGACGAAGAGCCCTGTGAATTACAGCCAGCGGCTCAGCCCCTGGGACAAAGTCTGTCCGTACCGACTCATACAAACACATTGACGTGTCTTTTACACTTACCTCATTGACATCTTTCAAATTGATGTGTTTCTTGGTCTGGGCCACGTGACCCACCACTCCCAGGTCCAGGGGGAAGACGATCTCGTGGTCCGGGTGCACCACGCAGTCGTCCAGCTCCGACGCGGCGGTGATGTTGAAAAGACGCGTGGCCAACTCGGGGACGCCATTCCTCTCCCGGTACATGAACAGGCTGCAGCGGTCAGCTTGGATCAGGGTGACAATCCTCTTCAGGATCTTGAACACCACCTTCTCCATGTTTACACTCTCTTGCATTTCTTTGACCACGTCAAGCAGAATCTGACCTTCCTCAATCTGACTCAGCTCCTGTAACAACCCAAAATCCACCTCGGACTCCGGAATGCCCGCTATTGTAGAAAGGGCCCCGGGTGTGAGCTTCTTGTTGAAGTAGCCCTGGGCAAAAGCTGGGTTCCCGTCCAGGAACTTCCCAACGTCTTCCTTCGTCACACTCATCTTCAGTTGAGGATGTTCTTGTTCTACCCCAGTCCAAACCAATAGTCACTTAAGACAACAAAACCAAGTATCTAATGATTACTGGCAAATGATCAAAAATGGACACATTTACACCTTATAATCGCCAAACCCGTTACAAAGGAGGCCAGGCAGGTTAGTTAGGTCCTGTTGAGAACAGAGACACCTGTAATGCCAGGGGTGGGAGGGCTGAGTCCAATCCCACTGTCATCAGCAAGCTTTTCTCTTAACAGTGTCGAAGGTAAGCCAGGATCTGCTCATGCAAAATGGATCAGGTGATCACCATGAGGGGGGACAATCCAGTCCTGTCATTGGCTGATTACTTCCTCTTTCTTTCCTTTAAACAAATTTAAAGGAAGACAGATCCATACCCTTTCAAACGAGTCAGTTCCCCAAAAGCGTTTAGCTTAAAGATTTGATTTATCTCCAATGCGGTCTACCCAGCTAGGTAGCATGCACACAAGCTCTTAATGTTCTTATAAAAAAACACTCCTCAATGCTAATCCTTGTTTAGCCAGGCCACTAGCTGATTATCTCAGCTTCCCGATTCTCTTCATTCAGATCTACTGCGATGGAAACCTAAGAACTTTTACTGTTAGCTTTTAGTAGACAAAAATAATTTGTCAATTTATATTGAATATTAGTTGTATGGAGGTGAAAATAAATAAATAGCTTTAACAAATGTAATTACACACAACTTGCATTCAGAATGAGTATCAGTTAGAAATTAAAAAAAGTGACAATCCAAAAAAACGATCTATTCAGAATCAATCTATTCAATCTACCTAGAATGTTGCATGCTGGGTTATATGATTATGTTTTGTGTGGATTTACATTAAAAAAAAAGGACCCAATCAAAATTAATTAATGTTTTTTATGTTAATGTTTTGTTATGTAGGTAGAACTGTTACATGGAAGAATCAACAGCGTTTGAATGTTTTGGTTCTTTCCTGCATCTTCCTACTGTTCTACTCTCTACTCAATCACAGATAAGACTGGTCCCCTACGTCACTACTGAAAGCTATTTTAATAAGGTAACATTTGTAAAGGGTTTATGAAGGGTTCATAGTTACCTCATTGAATCATTTGTAAATAAGTTTTAAACATTTATAAACAGTTGTGTTGCATTGGTCAAATGTATAATAACTAGTCAGTGCTTGTTATATAATATTCCCAGATGTTCATGTACTGCCTTAGTGCTCTGTCTTAGGAACAACTTAGATTGATGTTCATGATGTCTTTTGACCGATAAGTGAGACCCTAATGTCCTTCCCAAATACCCTTAAGCAGTTTTATATGTGGTTAAATTATTGATAGATAATAAAAAAGATGACTCAAAGCTTGGATTCTTGTAGGGTACATACAGCAGAGAATATTCACAATTTCTGACGTTCAGTCAACCAACACCTCATTGTTCAACCACAGAAAAGTGTGTTGATTTAATGTGGTAAGAGTTATTACGTGAGGAAAGCTTTTTTTCAGATATGGTTTCAGAAAATTATATTCTAGGTTTGAAATCTTTGCAATAACAACTCTTCCCAAAAATCTCCCCTCCGCAAGAGATCTTTTGGAAGCCTGACGATAAAATGTGAATAATCTTTCCATCCTGGCTATTTTAAGGTCCGTTAACCATCTTATACAAAAGGTCAACTGGATAATCCCCACATTATTAGATACATACTATCAGATCAGCTGCCTGGGAGTGAGACAAACCTGATCAGGGCGGCTGTTTGTCTGTATGCAGTGTAGGTGGACATGTAGAAGCATGAGCTTCATTCTGACTTGGTTGATGTATCTTTAGAAGTATTTACTCATGAGTGTCTATAAAATATATCATGTTTTTTGTTTAATACTGTGCTGGATATAACCTCTACTTCATTTTAAATGCAGTGTAAATTCAACAGGTCCTAGCTCACAAACCTGTGAAAATATTAAAACTCAGCGAGTTTTGACATAGAACACGTTAATCCCACGGCCTCATTCGTGGAAGCAATTTTCTAAAAATGAAGATGAGGGATTTAACCAATGTGTACATACAATATGTACCTTCATCTTTTGACTGCTACACAGCACTGCTCACAGGAACGTCTAGCACTGCTGACAGGAACGTCTAGCACTGCTGACAGGAACGTCTAGCACTGCTGACAGGAACGTCTAGCACTGCTGACAGGAACGTCTAGCACTGCTGACAGGAACGTCTAGCACTGCTGACAGGAACGTCTAGCACTGCTGACAGGAACGTCTAGCACTGCTGACAGGAACGTCTAGCACTGCTGA
>JACXGK010008653.1:0-21838 GCA_016801125.1 Novumbra hubbsi | reverse complement strand
CCCCCCCCCCCGTCCGTCCGTACACGGGTGTCCCCCCGGGCGGCTCTGTGCCAGACCACCAGCTCTGGTCATTAGCCCGACCAGCGGTATGGTAACATCCCCGGTGTGTGTTTGTAGCCAACCCCACGGCTAGGCTGTTGACCAGCGGTATGGTAACATCCCCCGGCGTGTGTCCGTAGCCAACCCCACGGCTAGGCTGATGACCAGCGGTATGGTTACATCCGTGGCGTGTGTCCGTAGCCAACCCCACGGCTAGGCTGATGACCAGCGGTATGGTTACATCCCCGGCGTGTGTCCGTAGCCAACCCCACGGCTAGGCTGATGACCAGCGGTATTGTTACATCCCCGGCGTGTGTCCGTAGCCAACCCCACGGCTAGGCTGATGACCAGCGGTATGGTTACATCCCCGGCGTGTGTCCGTAGCCAACCCCACGGCTAGGCTGATGACCAGCGGTATGGTTACATCCGTGGCGTGTGTCCGTAGCCAACCCCACTGCTAGGCGGATGACCAGTGTGCCATGCCACGGCACTCGTGTTTCCCCACGTCTCTAATTCATCTCTGCTGGTCAGGGATTACTATCTACAAACTATGCTAGAGCCATCGAATGCCGGGATTCGCCAATGAGGCGTCAGCTGCTAAGGAACGCCGCAACGTTACGTCCAACCCGTGCGTTCCTTCTGTCTCGCGAAGTGACAAAAAGTTTAATACGTTTTTATTTTAGGGGGCGTGGGAAGTGGATTTGACACGATAGTGTGCGACGCCCATAGCGTATTGGCCCCGTTGAGCTGTCATTCGCAGAGGTGAGGACAGGGGGGGAGTGAAATGCTCCCGCAGTGGTTTTTGGTGGTCGGGTTCCAGGAGTGTTGAAAACCAAGAGACCCTTCTCTGAGGGGGAATGTAGGTGTTACACGCGGAGCGATATCTCTCCCCCAACAGCACGTAGCGTAGCATGGCCGCCGAGTGAGTCGCTTCTGTGGCCGGCGTGGTGAGCGTGTCGGGGACATCCATCTCCTGTGTGCAGTATTGTCCAGGTGGAGAAGTATCGATCTGAAACACGACCAGTTGCCACGCCACCAAATGCCAGACAATTGCTCTCGGGGGGGAGGGGGGGTTTGGGACTAGAGTTCACAGGCCACGTGTATCTCCTAGCAACACCAGACGAGATGACTCCGGCGCCTTTTTCCCAGAGTTTACACTCCTTTTATCTCTTGTTTCTCTCGCGTTCGCCTCCAGGTTCTCTCTCCCTTTCTCAATTCGTCTCTCGTTTGTGTGCGGGCCCGGTTTGCCCTGGGAGTGGACTCGGCATGTCTCGTCTTTACCAGTAGAGAGGGATGAAAGGCCGTTCCGGGCCCCCTTGGAGATCATCTCTCAAACAAGCCTCTAAAAGGCGCTCAGCCATGACTGTGGCTAAATTGCCCAGTCGGCGCAGTTCCACACCGGGTGGAGTTATCAGACTGCTGCCATTATCTGAAGGGAGGGGAGTGGTCAGGAAAGGGGGATACCGACTGTTGGGGGGGGGGGGGGGGGGGGGGGGGGGGGGGGGGGGGGGGGGGGGGGGGGGGGGGGGGGGATAGGTGATGCGTAGTTGTCTGTTTAACGGTACATTATACTTTATCTTTCTGACAATGTCGTGTTATTAGTTCCGCTGTTGTTGGCTGGCAGCACCAACCTTATCGTGTTCTACGCCCACTACTGCTCCAAATGACCTGGTTCTGGACCCACTTCTGCCTAACAAGCAAACCCGTGGTGAGAAGATGAAATCGCAGGAAAAATATTCTATTGGCCCTTAAGTAAGCTAATAATATCCTGTGGTGTGGTCCTTGGCTTTTGTCGTCCTTCCTAAGCAACAGTGAGGGGTTTTCTTCTACTACCGCGCTTGGTGGCTATGTGTTTTGGATCTACATACACTTTTTGGGCAGTGTCATGATTAAATAAATACATATGTGGTTTCCCATTGAGCACACCCACTTCGGTTTTTCTCGTTTCAATTCTGTTCAGATTTCTGTCATCCAGCCTTAAGAATGAAGATTGGAAGCGAAGCCAAACCCGATCGTGTCGGAGGTATATAGTCGGGTAGGATAATCTCCTCTTTTTACCGCTCCCTCGTTCACAGTCTGGTTCGGCGGGCTGGCTATGAGTGGTTAAGCCCTGCCCTCCAACCCTGCTGGGAGGTGTTAGTGACATGAACCCAGAGTGGTATGGAGAGGTCAGGCCCACCGGGTGACCCGGTCAGCCTCTCTGAGGTTCACCAGAGGGTCAGTGTGTTCGGGAATCATGAGGCCTTAGAGCTAAGCCACTTTGGCGACTTTGTCCTGTGTGACGGAGATTAGCCCTGTAGCTCCGGGCAGCTGCACCCTTTGCTAAGACTGGACAGGCAGAACTAGGAGGAGGTGGGACGTGATGATTCGTGGGCAAGTTAGGATGTGTTTTCGCTACGTCCGAGCGGGATGGAGGATGTCACCGTCTGTTGCGAAGGGGAAGCCGGCAGGCCTCATCTCTTTTAGCCCTGAGCACCGTGTAGAGCCGAGACTTCCTCTTTATGCTAGGTTACCTCCAGGTGTCATCAGAGGGGGGTGTTGAGAGGTAAGCAAGGATCACCAGAGGAGACAGGATGTGACTGCGTTGTGGGGGTATGAGGGTGGGGGGGGGGGTAATTGAGACCGGGGACAATTGTCTCTATCCGTCCAGGTGTCACCCCTCCCTACTCCTACCCCCTCGCCCACAATCCCTGTCTTCTCTCTCACTGACCTCTAACCTCTGTTTCTCACAGAAACTGACAAGCCCCTGAGAAGAAAATAGGTAGAAATTAGGCCCAATTAAATATCAATTTGCTCCCTTTCTTTTTCTTTTTTTTCCTCCTCGTACAGTGAACTTTTCAGAGTCAGTCAGTGAGGGAAACCGAGGACTTGTCAGAGCTTGGGCGATGGCGGAAACGGCAGCAGACAAAGGGAGATATGTTTTCGTTATCTCCCATCTCTAAATCCTCTTAAAGCCCTGGCCGCATTTTCTTCCTGTCCTGAATTGCAGATGACTCTGGCTGCCTCGAAGAAGCGTCATCTGACTTTGCTGTAGGTCTTAGAACCTGCCGGAAGGGGACTCACCCAGGACGCCAGAGCGGGCGCTCTGATTGACACGTGGATGAGCTTTGTATGAACAACTGTAAGCGCCAGGGAGTGCTGTGTGTTCATCTCCTGGCTCCACTGGTCTTGTTGTGTTGTCCCACTGTCCCTTCTTTGATATGGCGGAGTTTTCCCCCGAGCGAGGTCTGTGATGAGGTAATCCTGGCATACAGAGATATGCGTATATAGCGTTGGCTTCCTGGGAGATGGAGCGTGGGCTCTGATAGGTTTTTGACACGCGAGGTGAAAGGTCAGATGTAATCAAACGTCCCGTCGTTCCTTTCTGGAAGTGAATTTTGTCCTGTTTGTTTTTAATATTCGCCCGTTGCCCGCCTAGCCGCCCTGGTAAATCATTTCTCTGTTATGTGTGTGTGTGTGTGTGTGTGTTCAGAAAGGAGGAGCGGGGTGGAGACTATTGAGTAAAACTGAGTGAGGCAATTGCCACTGTATCAATGATGCCACAGTTGCCCTTGTACTCATGTTTTTCAGAAGGCTTTTTTAAATTGTATTTTCTTTCAAGTCTATGAATGCATCTCATTTGCATAATGCATGCGAGTCTGTCTTTGAATGAACGCGTGTTTATGAACGTGTTTCTTCCCAAGTGTCCCCCGGCGGGAGCAGATTCCTCCGTGTTCTTGCTCTCGTTCTGACTTAAATGTGCACACATCTGTCAATTAATTCATTATTATATCTAGTGTATGCCCATCCAAATGTGTGTGTGTGTGTGTGTGTGGTGTGTGTGTGTGGATTAGCCACCCTGCTTCGCTGTGCTTAGTGCTGATGCAGGCCCCCTGCTCTCTCTTATCTTAAATGCCTTTCAGAGCGTTGCTGCTGCAGGATGGAACTGTCTCTGGGCTCCCTCCTGTCCCACTGCTGTCACCGGGGCTTATTTGCACAGTCTCAATTGCTGGCCAGATTAGGCCAAGAGGTTGTGTTACTCTCAGATATAATAATGTATAATCAGAGCCTATTCGTATTCAGGGGGAGGAGGAATAGGTTACAGAAATGTCAACAGTCTCTCTGCCCCCCCCCCCTTCTATCAGTCTCTGTCCCTCGTTAGTCTCTGTCTCTCTTTTTCTGTCTTAACAGTTTGTTTCTCTATCAGTGTCTATCTCTCCCTTTATAGTCTCTCTCTTATTGTCTGTCTCAATCTGGGTCTTTATAGTCTCTCTATCAGTGGCTGTCTCTAACTGGGTCTTTATAGTCTCTCTATCAGTGGCTGTCTCTAACTGGGTCTTTATAGTCTCTCTATCAGTGGCTGTCTCTAACTGGGTCTTTATAGTCTCTCTATCAGTGGCTGTCTCTAACTGGGTTTTTATAGTCTTTCTCTATCTTGGTATTTACATCTCAATCAGTGTCTGTCTCTCTTTCTTTCTTTATAGTCTCTCTCTATCAGTGTATGTCTCTCTTTTTGTCTTTATAGTCTCTCTTTATAGTCTCATTACACTCCCTCTTTATGAAATAATGATAAAAACCGTAGGGTACTAGTAGTAAAATGACTAAAGGGAAAAACAGATTGTATTTTTGGCTTTCCCTCATACTGTGATCTACACATTTAGCTTTTCCTCAGATATGTATGTGATTTCTTTCATTATTGGTTTCAGTGTCAATACATGTTAGTGACTGATCACTTGGGGAAAGAAACCATCCTAGGTCTTGTTAGTTGAAACGCATCTCTCACTACCTCTCACTAGGAGGGATCACAGCCCTTCTTCTCTGGGTAACCGCATTAGCCAGTGATGACCTCTATGGCCAGGTTGTGCTCGCTGAGTCTACATGAGTCTGTTTTATCAGACACGTTGGTAGGAAAGTCGGTTAATGTGTCGTGTCTGTTCAGTGCCAAATGCCATTGGAGTTTACTTCGAGATGTCTGGGGTGTTTTTCCTGAATAGTTAAAGAAGATTTCCGTTTTACTTGGTGATGATCTGTTTGGACTAGATTGTATGAGCTGGGTTAACATCCAGGACTAACTGGATGAGGGGACCTTCTCTATATTAACTTCTTGGCATTGCAAGGCTTTGTAGCGGTGGTACTGTAAGCAGATTTTTTTTTAGGTGGTTATAAAATGCGGCTTAATTAATAATGGATATTTCCATGCTTCTGCTTTATATTATTTGTGGCTTTTCTCAGTTTTTCAAGAATTCTTGCAAGATTTCAATAAGATGTTTCTCCACCTCCTTGTTTGGCAATTGGTTAAATTGTAGATTTTAATATTACGATTTCTATTGGTATCTCAATATGGATTTGCCTTTTGATAGCATAAAATGCCCCTCTTGCGTTCTCTTTCAGGTCATTAACACCAAGAAGAAATTACCTGTAGAGATTATTTCTAAACCTAGATAAGAGTTTAGGTTTTAATGTGTCTATTTTGAAGATGTTTTCTCTTTAATAGTTTGTCTTTCTAACAGTCTTTCTTTCTTACAGTGTATTTCTTTACAGTATTTCTAATAGTCTGTTTTTACAGTCTGTCTCTCTAAAGTCTGTCTCTCTTAAATCACTCAAACTGACCCTCTACAGTCTCTTTACCATCTTTCTCTCCACAGTCTCTCCTTTCGAGTCTCTCTTTTTATTCTTTCTCTTACTCTCTCTCTCTACTGTCTCTCTCTACAGTTTCTCTCTGCATTGCCTCTCATTCCCGCTCTCTACAGTCTCTGTCTATATTCTCTCATCCTCTGTCTCTCTTTCATTCTTTCCCTCTCTTAATTTCTCACTCATCTTATTGTCAAGTCTTTTGAAAGAATAAAAAGCCTGATGGTACACAGACTTCTGCGTAATTGACTTTCCTTGTGAAATTTTGCAAATTAAACACAGAGCTGTCCAATGTCTTCCAGAGGCATGCCTGCCAATCATTCTGGTAACCATGGAGAGCGGGCAGCTTTCCTGAGAGTAGTGCATTGACATAGAAATAACACGTTAGCTGGGGCTGTGCTTGCATGTTATGGCGTGTGTGTGTGAAAAGTATGCAGCGTCTAAATGCGAGTGTGTGTGAGACACTATAAAGGTACAGAGTGGCCTGTATCGGATGTCATTTTTGCATGACTGACTTGACGCCCTTTCGGTGACCTTATGGAAGCGCTCTGAGACGTTGTATGACACTCCACCCACGACCACTGTCAAAACACACACACACACGGCAGCCATTCTCTTATACTGGTAACAATGGATTACAGTTCCATGGATTATCTGATTGCTTTCCATCCGATGATCCTAAAGGGCTTTATATGGCGGTTCAATCTCATAGAATCTGCCTTAGCCTTTGTGAGTGACGCTATGCTGCACTCACCTTACAAGGAATTGGAATTTTCCTGCTCGGCTAGTAGGCTGTGTGATTTGATGGCCTAGATTTGAAGACTAGCTAAAATGGATTAGGTGTTCTCTAATGGGTCTCTCTGTACTAATAAAATCATAAAAACACAATGAAAACGACTAGCTAACAATAGCTATTACTTTATTAAGCCCCACATCTCTACAGAGGACGGAAAGGTGGATTTCAAAGATAAACTACTGCTGCTCCACACACCTTATACGGCCCCACCCAACTCTTCATCATTTGGTGCCAACCTCAGTTAAGCCGCCACACCCATCTCTTCATCATAAGATGCCAACTAGTTCATGTTGGCTGCCTCCTAGGTGATGCTGCCCACACCTAGACGTCCCGCTGACCAGCCGCTATCCCAGCATGCCTTGCTTCAGCCCCCCCGCCCCCCGGCCGTGTGTCATTAGCCCTAGCGGGTGTCCAGAGGGGGAGTGTGTGTGCGTGCAGAAGGGAGACGGCCCTGATAATTGGACACGTCCCCACTCACCTCCCCACTGAGGGGCTATAAAAATGTAAATGAGAGTTGTCCCGCAGCCTCCGCCGGCGGCCCGATTCACCGGGGGGACGGGGGGACTGTTTAGCCAGGCCCCTGACACCCGCTGAATGGTCAGATCTCCGCAGAGATCCACGCGCCCAGGATACCAATGCCGGGTTTCGTTCGGGGGACGTTGAAGGTCAACCCTGCTTTTCAGACGGGCGCGTTGGAGCGGCCGTTGTCCTAAGTTTGACATTTAGTCACTGGGCGGGAGGGACTTATCCCGAATCACTTGCGGTTAGTGGAGTCAAGTTAAGAGGGAGAGAGAAACACGTATCACAGTCATAATGTTTCAACTATTTCAAAAAAAGTTGTCACCGCTAATAAGACAATATGTTTTGTATCACATACACCCGGATCTCTGTCTCATCTCAGAACTGCGGCATCTCACTCCATTACCACCATTTCTCTTCGGAACTCCGTGATACCTCCCCCTAATTGCACTCATCTTTCTCCATAACTACGCCATCTTTCTCCATCTCTTCAGAAATCCATCTCTATATCCCGTGCAACAGGCTACTGCCAAGATAAAGCGTCTGAACCCCTACTAGAGGGAGACAAAATGACTCCCCCTCCTGTCATTAGTATACTTTCCATTACTATCGGTCTCTCATCTTTCCATCACTCCATCATCCAACCTAAGTTGCCTTCACTCGCACACCGAGGCATTTCCCCCAAAAACCCAGAGCATAATAGCATGTAATAAAATCCTGTTGTAAACACTAGCGGCGATATGCCAATGTGTTGATGCCGGCAAAGAAAAGGCCTCAATCAGTATCCGTAGAGCACCTCCAATTGTGTGATCGGCAGGACGACGGAAAAGGTAATTTGAGCAAAAGAAAATGACACCGGTAAAGGAAGGAAAAAAAACATGGTGATTTACGCAAAGTCAAATAGCCCGATTGGACAGACACCTGACTGTGTTATTATCTCACCAGCGGCGAAGCGGGGACGGTCGAGTTCCTCCAGGAGCGGAGGCAGGGAGGAGAAAAGAACGAGTGAAGATCTTCCGACGCGAACAAAAAAAAACAAACAAACAAGAGAGCCTTTCTTCACCGCGGCCCTGGCTATCAATTCTGCCGTCTCGGGTTTTAAAAGCGATGCCTCACAGACTCAATTGTTTGCGCGTTTTGTTCTGGGGCGGCCAGGAGGAGTCAGGAAAGGGGTATCATATGAAAAGGGGCAATTTTCTTCTATGTTTGTTGATATCTAGACCACTATAGCTTGATTGCCTCATATTAAACTGGGAATAACAGCCCCAATCATTGCACTTACACCTGCAGATGCGGAACAACTGAATTGGATCCAACCGGGCATCTTTCTCCCCTCTCTCTGTCAATAGCTCTCTCTCCCTCTTAGCCAGCCCCTCTCTGTGTCTCTCTCCCGCCCTCTCTTTCATTGCGGCTCTTTTCTTCTCCTTCATGACATGCTTATTAGCCAGCATTGATCTGGCCTGGTCAATTGTCAGCTGCTCTCAGCCGCACAGTATTGGCAGTGTAATCAGTAGTGGAGGTGGCAGACAGATGAAATTCGCTATCGGTGGGTAAATTATTGGCTGCTGCCTTGTTGACCCATGAGGGGGGGGGGGGGGGGACTCACACCTTCAGGATACACAATGTCACATAGAAGCACACACACACTCTGGATTACAGACACACCCAGGACTACAGACACACTCACCCTGGTCTACAGACACATCGGCCCACACAGGACTACAACACACAGACACTGTGGACTACAGACACCCACATTGGACTACACGAACACACGCACACTGGTGTGCAGATACACAACACTGGACTACAACACACACACTGCACTACAGACAAACAAAAACACCCTTCGTTTCAGGTTCTACTATTCTTGTTTTCTGAGTAGATCCTAGAATTATTAACCTTAAAGTTAGGCATTGAAATGAAACAACTATACATTAACAATTTCAAATCATTACTGCTTTTCAGTTCAGTATATTGTGGAAGTGTGGTTTTCCAGGAGGGTTGAAATGGAGAACAGAGAACGAGGTAGGATGTGAGTGATTTCCACTGGTGTCGGGGTGAGGAGCATTCATAGAGGGTTCAATACTATATCATCACGTGCACACGGCCTTTGGGTTCTTTCTAATTAAATTAAGTATACTGTTGAACTTGCATTAAAGACTCTTCATTTATTTTCCATTAAGTTCTTGTTGTTCTGCGGCCTAGGGTTGAATAGGGGTCTGAGCGGCCGATTCCAGTACATAGATACCGCATAAAAAGCAGAACATTCCCCAAATATATGTAAAGAACAGGACATTTTCTTGTTCTGAATTGGGCACTACACTTATTGCAAACCTAGTGCCGAGGACTTTTACGGTGGGAAAGTGACACATTTCCTGGTGAGATGGTCCGTCTTTGCTGTACGCGAGGCACATGTCCCCTGCTGCGGTGCCCAGCTCCTGGGGCTTTCAGTGTGGAGAGGAGCATCTGGCAAGGCCCTCCTCTCGCTGGAGGCTGGTGCCCACCTCGCATATTCTCTCCTCTTCTGCTGATTAACTTTTAATCAGGCACTTAGCCGGGCATCTGTTTCAGTCACATTTGCTCTGCACACAGACGACCTGTCAGCGAGGGGACCGTGCCAAACGGTTGTGGTGGGTGATACGCTGTGAGCTGTCCTCATTCGAGACCGAAGCCGGCCTTTCCGTGTTAGGGTCAAGCTAGCGTCCGAGTAGTACGGAGGCTCTCTATGGAGTGCCCAACTTTTGGCCAGGATTCTTCGGAACGGTGAGCCGTTTCACATTTTTCCTGACGTTTTGGGTCAGGGAAAGCAGTGGGACAGATCCGTGCCCATCCATCTGCGGTTTTGCCTGTAGCACCTTGACCACTTTGGCCAATCAGAATGATGTTGGTGTCTTACTGACACTCGATTCTCGTACGGTCAGATGAACACAGCTCAGCCTGGATGTCGACGGCCGGGCGGCGTTGTGTGGGGGAGGTCTTTACGGGCTCTCTAACACAGGGCAGGAAAAGACCTTAAGAGGAACCATTTCCTCCCAACAGCTCAGTCAATAAACCTGGAAAGGTGCGTTTGTGTTTGTGTATTCATCCTCTCAGTTGCCACCTCCCACCGAGCCTCTCCGGTCTGCACGGTCTGACTATAATCTGAAAGCCTTCACCATCAGATCTTTCCCCGGGGAAAATGCTAACACCGTATTCAGAAACAACAGTGGCATTCATATGAAATAAGTATGGCCTTTGAAATGATAACCGTTCGGCAAACACTGGCACTCCTGATTCCGGGTTCTCCTTGGTTTCCACCTCTGAGAGGTAAAGTGAGCTGACATGGAGATCTGCTGGCGTGTGTGTCAGTGTGTGTGTGTCTGGATGTGATGGAGTGTGTCGGGGTGTGTGTTTTCGCCAGGTGTATTCATGTGTGAATGCAGAGTACATCAGGCATCAAGTGCTCCAAAGACCTTGGTTCTGTATCTGATAAAGCTCTGTGTTTCCTCATGGGTTCCTACCATCTGCTGAGAAAATGAATGAAGCAGTGACAGGATTCATTTAAGATGGACCGGGCACCTGGAAGGTTGTGTTTTGCAACGGCTGAACGCTGATTGTAATCCATTTTAAAAGACAAAGTATGAGCCCAATTCCCAGCTTTCAGGTCGCTGGCAAAAATGTATCAAAACCGAAGTGTTTAATTAATTAACACGCAGAGATAACATGTTATGGAAAGACATGAATGTTTCAACAAACACGATTCTACCTTGTTGACAACATGACGGATCACAAGGTTACAGATTACTTTTTTAGTTGAGAAGGGTGCTCCCTAACCAGAAACCTTATTTCAGTCTAAAAATCAAATGTCCATTTCCAAAAAGACTTCGGATCTTGTTAAAAGTCTGAGGAGACCTAGGAGGTGTAGATACCACATCGTGAGGATGTCCTTGACCACTGACAGGGAGATCCAACCCTCCGGGTGCTTTGTCCTTTACTGGGTTTGCCGCTTGAAGGCCACGCACCGTCACCCTGGGAACATGGCTCCTGAATGTCGTCACACAATCATCTCTCTAACCCCACCCCTAACCCTGGGAACATGGCTCCTGGATGTGGTAACGCGATCGTCAACCGCCCTCCCCACCCCGGCACCGAAGTGACAGTGACGGTGACTCGTTGAGCTCTGGCTGTTTTTTTTCCCCCCTTCCAAAGACAAGTTAAATTAGCAGTCTGGCAGCGATTCCCACTGTCAGCCGACTTCCCTCTGTTGCCACAGCGAGCCGCTCCTGTCAGCAGCCTGTCTGATGACTTAATAGTCCCTCCTGAGTGGATTTGAGCACTTTGCCTGCCTCTGTTTACATGCACTTGTCATGCTTAAAATATTCATATGGAGATGTGAAATATTAATTCTCCGGGCTCTGCCAGTGGGCTCTGCGGAGGGGAAAGCGCCCACCGCCCCTGGGTGTGTGCCCCGCGTTGTCAGTCAGGACCCCAGGCTGACCTGCCCCACCTTGCTCTGCGGACTGATGAACCGGGCCAGTACCAGGCTACATCGGAGTTGCGCTGGGTCCAGTCCGGGTCAGAACCGGGCAGGTTTTGAGACACGCCTGAACCTCCCGGGGGGACTCAGGAACGATTAGGGTGTGTCGGTCCTCTGGTGTGTCCAACAGTCAACCAGTCAACCAGAGCCACGGTAAAGAGGCGTGACACTTCAGCCAGCCCGCACTGTGTGACTATTATGGGCCAGCACCGACAGGATAGTGGGGGGCTTTACTGGGCCTGGATTTTGGACACTCCGCAAATGTGTATTCACGGAAAACGAGCGGAATGATTGACTAGGAGTGTGTGCGTTTGGGGTTTGTGGGGGGGGGGCATCTTCCATTGTTCCGCTACAGGGTCTCATTCTCCATTCACCGAATGAGTGTGTCCAGACTCTAGACTTATCTCGACATTGGAAGCGCAATCATGGGAGTGAGATTGAGCGGTATTTATTTTGTGTCCGTGGCGTGGTCAGGGAATGAATACAAACACAGGGGAGGTTCGGGGGGCCGCTACCGTCATCGTCTTCACCTCTTTCAATCATTCCGTTTAAAATGACTGTGTGATATCATGGCTTTCACTCACCGAGCCACGCTCCTACACTCCTCGCACCACCTTCCTTTGTGCGATATGAAACGAGCAACCACACGGCTATTTTATTTCTCTCCTATAGCCTCTGAGTTGAATATGTTTCCCGGTGCATTTGTGTGTCAGTGTGTGTCAGTGTGTGTGTGTCAGTGTGTGTCAGCTGCTGCTGTAGGCTGTCTGTGTCTCAGAGAATATCGAGAGGCGCCTGCATGTCGTTCTTGTCAGTACGGCGTTCTGAGGGACCGATTCAAGTCAACTCCACAAATTAAGATTTGAGCCGATTAGTGTTTGGCGAATTGACGCTCTGACATTGCATTTATTGTGAAGCTTTTGACCGCTAATTAACCCCCAACTCCGTCGTAATTCACAGTTTTGTTTAATTGGCCTTATTACATTTACGTCATTTAGCAGATGCTCTAATCCGGAACGACATTTGGTAGTGGGCAGGAGCATTTTGTAATGTGTGTATTAACACATTGGGCTGTTCAGACCAATGCTTATACATGTCATTTAACATTTTTCCGTGACTGACAATATGTTTCCGATTGTAGCTGATTTCTTTATTTTTTGCCACACCTCACCTTGCACGGCGTTTGGTCAGCTTGTGAAGACGTGTGAATGAGAAACACTTGTGCTGTGAATTCTTGTCTGAGTGTGTAGTGTGTTTTCGTTCATGGTAACGCGAGTCCGTGTGTGTGTGTATAGGTGCGACCCGTGTGCACACACTTTTCCGTGTCGGTGTGTCGTTTCTGTGTCAGTCCGTGTGTGTTTGTGTTTCCGTGTCAGTCCGCGTGTGTGTCAGTGCGTGACGTTCCCCCGCGAGCGCTGACGGCCGATCAGGCTGTTCTATATATAAACGGCTTGCTAGCTAGCTAGTTGTTAAGTGACGTTAATGATAGAGCCCGGCAGACAATGGCAAGTTGTCAGGGTCAGTAATTGAGTGGGAGGGACAAGCTCTCTTCATTTCAGTCCTTCGGTGTCACCGCGACAAGAACGCCGAGGCAACTCGTCGCCCGGAGATACACGCTGCCCTGAACAATGGCGGCTATCTGTCAGAGCCAGGCTCTATTAGTGGCCTTGCCCACGTCCAGCGGTTAGTGAGACGATGCCCTGCCGTCGCGGAACCCTGAGACCACGCAGATCTTTTACCGTAACCTCAGTCTTAGAATTTGTAGAAATTTGCCACTGAATACACGCTGAAATGTTTAGAAAGCCGTGCATTATGTTAATGATATGTTTCAATTTAGGCTATGGCCTAATGCTTGCCGTGAAACTAAATATATGCGCGACCTGTCCTCTGTTGGATTCACGCACAAACTGTGTCTAGGGACTAGTTGGAGAAGAGTGCCAGGGGGGGGACGCAAGCACAATTACATTTACCGGTACACTGTAAGTGTCGGTAATTCGCTTATATATAGTTCACATTTTGTGCCCTTCGGACAACACCAGCCTAGCCGATGAATACGGGACAAAGTGGAAGAAGATTTTCTGTTCTGATCATACCATTTTTGTGTTTATGTGTTGTAAAAGCTCCTAATTAAAAGCATTCCAATTTCCTGTTGTATTTACACATATATATATATATATATATATATACAGTGGGGCAAAAAAGTATTTAGTCAGCCACCAATTGTGCAAGTTCTGCCACTGAAAAAGATGAGAGAGGCTTGTAATTTTCATCATATGTACACTGCAACTATGACAGACAAAATGAGAAAAACAAAATCCAGAAAATCACATTGTAGGATTTTCTATGAATTTTATTGCAAATTATGGTGGAAAATAAGTATTTGGTCAATAACAAAAGTTTATCTCAATACTTTGTTGTATACCCTTTGTTGGCAATGACAGAGGTCAAACGTTTTCTGTCTTCACAAGGTTGTCACACACTGTTGCTGGTATTTTGGCCCATTCCTCTATGCAGATCTCTAGAGCAGTGATGTTTTGGGGCTGTTGCAGGGCAACACGGACTTTCAACTCCCTCCAAAGATTTTCTATGGGGTTGAGATCTGGAGACTGGCCAGGCCACTCCAGGACCCTTAAATGCTTCTTACGAAGACACTCCTTCGTTGCCCGGGCGGTGTGTTTGGGATCATTGTCATGTTGAAAGACCAAGCCACGTTTCATCTTCAATGCCCTAGCTGATGGAAAAAAATCTCACGATACATGGCCCCATGTCACTAAAAATCTCACGATACATGGCCCCATTCATTCTGTCCTTTACATGGATCAGTCGTGGAGATTATCAGTGGTCTTGTATGTCTTCCATGTATGTCTTCCATTTCCTAATAATTGCTCCCACAGTTGATTTCTTCACACCAAGCTGCTTACCTATTGCAGATTCAGTCTTCCCAGCCTGGTGCAGGTCTACAATTTTGTTTCTGGTGTCCTTTCACAGCTCTTTGGTCTTGGCTATAGTGGAGTTCGGAGTGTGACTGTTTGAGGTTGTGGACAGGTGTCTTTTATACTGATAACAAGTTCAAACAGGTGCCATTAATACAGATAACGAGTGGAGGACAGAGGAGCCTCTTAAAGGAGATGTTACAGGTCTGTGAGAGCCAGAAATCTTGCTTGTTTGTAGGTGACCAAATACTTATTTTCCAGCATCATTTGCAAATAAGTTTCTAAAAAAAACCTACATCCTGATTTTCTGGATTTTTGTTTTATCTTTTTTTTTTCTCTCACACATTGTCAGTCAAGAGTTGAAGTGTACCTGTGATGACAATTACAGGCCTCTCTCATCTCTTTCAGTGGGAGAACTTGCACAATTGGTGGCTGACTAAATACTTTTATATATATATATATATATATTGTTCAATGTAAAATGTGTATTTTACTTGCTTTTTATCATCTTTACAAACAAATGCCCCATCACCATCTGTTGAGAGCAGGCATTTCACTGCAGCCAAGGCTGAAGGAAAATCTGTGTACATTTGCAAATGCTGTGCCAAGTCATATGTTAAGAATGACACAACTATGCAGAATCATCTGGCAGAGCGCAGGGTTCTCTCTGAGCTTACAACCAGCAATCCCAGACAACTGTTCCTCTACTTCGGTTTGAAGTGAAAATGATGAATCAAATACTTGTGGTGCTCTAGCAATCAGAGGATTCTTCGACTCAATAGATGAACTGATGTGAATGCCTTGCTCAAGCCGGGTATCCAACTGTCTCACCTCACAAGCAATGTGTTTTGGAAGAGATTTCCGAATTTTCTTGGCCCAGCGTACTGCCCTCCCTCCAGACGTGCTTTGTCTACTCATTTGCTGTGTGCTGATTGGTTCAACAGTGTTCCAATGCCCACATTGAGGGGGACAATGTGATCTTGTCTGATGTTCAGACTCTGCCAGCAGATAGAGTGGGGAGAACGTATTTGATACACTGCCGATTTTTTTCCTACTTACAAAGCATGTAGAGGTCTGTTTTTTTTTAAATCACATTGTAGGATTTTTAAGTAATTAATTTGCATTTTATTGCATGACATAAGTATTTGATCACCTACCAACCAGTTAGAATTCCGGCTCTCACAGACCTGTTAGGTTTTCTTTAAGAAGCCCTCCTGTTCTCCACTCATTACCTAAATTAACTGCACCTGTTTGAACTCGTTACCTGTAGAAAAGACACCTGTCCACACACTCAATCAAACAGACTCCAACCTCTCCACCATGGCCAAGACCAGAGAGCTGTGTAAGGACATCAGGGATAAAAGTGTAGACCTGCACAAGACTGGGATGGGCTAAAGGACAATAGGCAAGCAGCTTGGTGAGAAGGCAACAACTGTTGGCGCAATAATTAGAAAATGGAAGAAGTTCAAGATGACGATCACCCTTGGTCTGGGGCTCCATGCAAGATCTCACCTCGTGGGGCATCAATGATTATGAGGAAGGTGAGGGATCAGCCCAGAACAACATGGCAGGACCTGGTCAATGACCTGAAGAGAGCTGGGACCACAGTCTCAAAGAAAACCATTAGTAATAAACTACGCCGTCATGGATTAAAATCCTGCAGCGCACGCCAGGTCCTCCTGCTCAAGCCAGCACATGTCCAGGCCCGTCTGAAGTTTGCCAATGACCATCTGGATGATCCAGAGGAGGAATAGTAGGAGGTCATGGGGTCTGATGAGACTGGTCTAAACTCCACTCGCCGTGTTTGGAGGAAGAAGGATGAGCACAACCCCAAGAACACCATCCCAACCGTGAAACATGGAGGTTGAAACATCATTCTTTGGGGATGCTTTTCTGCAAAGGGGACAGGACGACTGCACCACATTGTGGGGAGGATGGATGGGGCCATGTATCGCGAGATCTTGGCCAACAACCTCTATCCCTCAGTAAGAGCATTGAAGATGGGTCGTGGCTGGGTCTTCCAGCATGAAACACACAGCCAGGGCAACTAAGCAGTGGCTCCGTAAGAAGCATCTCAAGGTCCTGGAGTGGCCTAGCCAGTGTCCAGACCTGAACCCAATAGAAAATCTTTGGAGAGAGCTGATTCTCAAATTCTCAAATGCATCCAAAATGGTGAAGACTCGTGCCTGAAAAGGTAGACATTAAGGATATCCAGACAGAATACATGGAGACCTGAGTGGAAATACATGAACATGAGACAAAGCTTAAGGCAGATGTCCAAGCGATGAACATTGAGGAGGTGCAGAGAGACATTCAGATAGAGGATGACACCCAAACCAGAGGCTTGAGTGTCCTGACATGTCATCATTTTAAAGATCTATGTTGAAAAATATATTTTTGGAAGGAAACATATGGAATCAATTATTTAATATTATTTTTTTTGTTCAATGGAACACTTCCATGTAGAGTCAGTTAATTTAATTAGAGTTCCACTTATTACCAAATTGTTGTTGTTTTCTTTATTTTCTGTTTTTATGTCCGCTTATGATGAGGTAAAAGGTTTATGCTTCTGTCTGCATATGACATGGTGAATACAGCCTATGCAAATATCCCCTACATTTCTATTTTAGTTCAGCATGTTCCCATTAATTCATTTCATTCCCACAGCAAGTTTCCACCTTTTGAATATTTCCAAAATTGTGCAACCCTACGTGTACTTATACAATCATTAACACACACACACCCTCAATAATACAAACAGAACACACCACATAAAAACTATTTCTCATGCTTTCTCTTAAACGCATGGATGCGTACCTACACACACACGCATATTGCTAATGCACACTGAGACCTCTGATTTGCCTTAGGTAGGTAGGTAGCCCTGGAACCTCCTGTTCCCCTACCCGAAGTGCCAATAATAATAAATGAATAAATGGGACCTGCCTGTTGTTTTAGGTTGTGCTGCAAAACTCTCTTGGTCTAAACATCTTGGTCTATGTTCTGTACTTTACATGTGACGAAAGTACATTCAATTATACATTAGCATATTTGAATGTACCATTCACAGGCGCTATTTCCCATGGACACCATATGGACAAAAGTAATGGGACACTTACACATTATACCTACAGGTGCTTGTGTGACATCCCATTCTAAATACATAGCCATTCATTACGAGTTGGTCCTCCATTGGCAGCTAACAGTTTTCACTCTTCTGGGAAGACTTTCTAGTAGATTTTGTAGAGTGTCCGTTGGAAATGTTGCTAATTTTTCCAGTAGAGCATTGGTGAGGTGTTGATGTTGGATGAGAGGGCCTGGCTCGCAATCTCCATTCTTGTTCAACCCAAAGGTGTTCGGTCAGGGCTCTGTGCGGGCCAGTCAAGTTCTGCATACAGCTGCTCTACTATGGAAACCCATGCCATGAGGCTCCCAGCGTGCAGTTTAAGTGCTAATGTTAATGCCAGGGTAGGTCTGGAATTCAGTGAGCTCTTTAGAATGACCCATTCATTCACAAATGTTTGTAAAGGCAGACTGCGTGGCTAGGTGCTTGATTTTATAAACCTGTGGCAATAGGACTGCATAAAACACCTGAATTAATTTATTAAGATCTGTGGCCCAATACTTTTGCCTATATAGTGTATTTATAATATTTAATATTGTCCATTAACCCTGAATTGTGATTTGCCAATGTTCCCATTTGTGGGCTTACCCGGTCTGTACCCGGTCTGTACCGCGGTGACATTAAACACAGGGTACAGACCGGGCTTACCCGCGGTAGAAGCCAGGTACCATTTTCTTGTGAATGGAGTGAGTGTCGGAATGCTGTGTGCAATAGCCAAACCATCAGGAGAGAAAACAGGGTGTGTCCTACAACATACATGCAACACATTATACTATATATAAGTCTGGCTGTCCCAGAACTCCACTGTCTTCTCTATCACTGAGTCTGGCTGTTGCCGAACCGGGCTTTTTCTTACTGGACTTCACTATCGCTACACAAGATTTTTCTTTTGTCTTTCAGCATTGTGCAGTTGCTAAAGGGGGGTGTTTGCATGTGGGTCTGAACATGAGGTAGCATGTTTGTGGGTCTAAACCGGTCATGCCTGATTTCTGTTTAGCAAACCTGTAGCACAATCTTCTGACAATGTCTCCACCTGAGGGGGCATCAGGAGCCCCCCGTCATGGTGCGAGAGTATAGCCAACGCAGGCTAATGGCCATTGGCCATGTCTCACGCCACCTGTCTTCCTGGACTTTCTAATTTGTCCAGCAGCTCCAGACAGCAAACAACTAGCCCTGGGCAGTCTCACACACCACCTCAGTCACACTGTTTCCTACAGTCTTAAATCAGTTTAATTAGCACAGTACAGCTCTCGCCAAGACTATGTGGACCTCTCCACCCAACATGAAGAGACCCAGAAAGACACGAGCAGAGCAAATCAGTACTTGGCTACGCTTTTGTTGGAACCAAGCTTTTTCAGAGGGTTTGATGGCATGTGTGCGTGCGCTTGGGTGGGAGTTTGGTTTCCAGCTGGATTTGCTGTGTTTATGTGCCTTTCTATCTTTGTGTATCTCTGCATTTACATGCATGCATTTCTTGTGAACACTGTAGTGGACAAAGTGGTTTGTGTGTTGCCAGACTGTTCTCTGTGAATTGCACATTCCTGGGCATCACATCTCCTCCCTGCTGCTCTAAAAGGAAACGCGCTGGAAAATGTCCCTACTTAGGTCCACAACACTGCAGTGCCACTTACACGATCAGCCTATCAGAGTGGGCGATTAGCGCCCCAAAAAACCTTGTCGGCCTTTAAAAAATAATAAAAAACCGAACAAGCAAATGCATTTAATGTGGCGGCTTTGACGTGCATACAAAAGAAAGCTTGATCATTTTGCTAATAACCAGAAACTGCTAAAGATTTTTTAAGACACACAACCATAAAACCAAGATACAAATGGGAAAACAACAAGACACTAAGATAAAAAATAAATTCTAATAATATAAATGTAAGGAGGGAGTCCATTTGCATAAAAACAGCACTGGAGAGGGGAGTATTTAATTTTCTCAAGACCTAAAAAACAACATTGCATAGCCATTGAGAAATAGTAGGGAAGTGAACAGATTTCCAGTTTAGAAGAATCGTGCATAAAGCCAGTCGGGAAGTAAAAAACACAATGTCTGCTTGGCTGGGGGCTAATGAAGCTATCCTGGCCCATGGTCGCATGTTAAAGTTAGGCAATGGATTCTTATGGATCCAATAGTTCTTAAGGGTGAGGCACAGAGCGAACATATGATTAAGGTCATGGGAAGACATGACATCTATCACATTCATCATTCACATTCAGATAGATTTCAGCTACTGTCAACTTGGAAACATTTGCTCTATGCACAACCTTAAATTGTATGAGGCCAAGACAAGCACAAGATGTAGTGGACCATCAATCCTGTGCTTATTCCATGCTTGTCCGATGACAGAATAACCAACTAGATCTGAGAGGTTAATCCCTACAGTCGAGGCAGTAAAGACAACATACCATCCCAAGGTCGCCCAGGGGGTTCGGCAGGGGGAAGTCAGAAGACTGTGAGGAGACATAATGCCTGACTTGCAGGTTACGTCCAGTGTAATTTAGGTATTGGAATGTGGTAATACCCTCCATGCCCAGAGACAGAAAGCAGTGTCCATTAGGGACGGGGGAAGGCGTGGTTCTTCTAATGCGGTCTTTGCATCTAGAGACAACCAACTCAAGAAAGTTAGAGAATTTTGGAACAACGTACGGATGTTAAAATCTGATATGATTCCAGGCTGGACCTGCTCCAGTCACTTCGCTATCACATTAGCCAGGGCCTTCACGTTAAAGGAGGCTCAGGGGTCTGAATGAAGAGCAGGAAGTAGGACCTTTCCCTATCTTGTTGATCCCCAGAGGGTCTGAATTTAAACCACAAGAAGGATAATTCATTTGGGGAATTAGACAAGAAGCAGAGCTGCGCTTCAATTGCAGACTCCCTGCCCTGTCACCATGCTCACAATATGTAGCACCTGAGTACTACAGCAGACATGCCGCATCTTCAGTGGACAAGAGGTTAAAGTCCGACTGCAAATGTATTCGCCGCGTATACACGTCTAGAGATGGCATTAGGGCATATTGGTGACCTTGTTTAAGGATGGTTTAGAAAGTTCCTTTAACTTGACCTTTCAAGCTTTGGGTACATGAGAAGAGTAGGAAATCATTATGCCTCATATGTAGGCCTTAAGAGACTCCCATAAGAGAGAATGTGAAGTACTCTGATTTGATTTTTTTTCCCCCCATCATCATTGAAAGTGGAAATGTGGTCACAGAAGGCTGCCTCAGATTGAAGAAGAGAGTAAAACCTCCGACAGGGAGGAGAACGGATTTGTCCTGACAAGGTTATGTGTAGGGACATTACAATGGCTAAATATTCAGAGGTCACCTTTAGAAGCCTGTTCAATAAAAGATATTCATTATGAGAGAGTGATGCACATGTGTAGAAGGTGTACTCTCTATTCTGGATTTTCCAGAACCCTCAAGGGTCCATACAACCATTCTCAGACATAAAATCTGAAAAGGACTTCAACATAGCAGAGGTAGTCATAGTTCTGGGGTGATAGTGGTCCAGAGTCGGATCAACAACACAATTCCGATCCTCACCAAATATTTTATCAGATGGGTGTTTAGAGGGGTTTTACCTAACAACCCATTGGCAAATTCAAAATCATCGAAGTATAAATTGAGCATATTCATTGACCAAAACGATTGGTGTGTGCAAAATTGTGCCCGTTACTGTCAGAGAGTACATTAGTAGCTGAGAAAGGAATTCTAAGGCCAATCAAAATGTAAACGTCTATGGCCTTGGAGTTAAAATGAGAATGGATGACATGACTAAACCTGGAGTTTTGCAGCCTTGAGTGAACTTTAGTTTGTAAATGAGTCTCCTGCAGAAATACCACATCCGCATTTAGCTTCTTCAGGTGAGAGAAGACTAGATTCGTTGACAGGAGTATTTATTGTTTTGGTATTCCAAGACAAAAACCTTATAAGAAAAGCACCCTCCTAGCCCAGTGATAATATTGCCTGTTCCTCCAGCCATATTAAATAATTAATGGAAAAACGTGATAAAACAGGCTAATCAAACCGAGAAAGCTGTGAAAGTCAAAAATACAGAAAACAACAAGAAAATCCCTCTGCCCCAACCAACCATCCCTCCCACCCAAACCCCGTCTCCTTCCCCCAATCATCCCTTCCACCCAAACCCAGTCTCCTTCCCACAATCATCCCTCCCACCCAAACCCAGTCCCCTTCTCCCACCCGAACACAGTCTCCATCCCCCAACCATCCCTCCCACCCAAACCGAGCCTCCTTCCCCCAATCATCCCTCCCACCCAAACCCAGTCTCCTTCCCCCAATCA
>JACXGK010008652.1:0-21836 GCA_016801125.1 Novumbra hubbsi | reverse complement strand
GCAGTGGGAGGTAGTGATAACATGATGCTGGGTTCAGAGCTGAATGCAGTGGGAGGTAGTGATAGCATGATGCTGGGTTCAGAGCTGAATGCAGTGGGAGGTAGTGATAACATGATGCTGGGTTCAGAGCTGAATGCAGTGGGAGGTAGTGATAGCATGATGCTGGGTTCAGAGCTGAATGCAGTGGGAGGTAGTGATAGCATGATGCTGGGTTCAGAGTGTGTGAACCCACGCTGTATAGGGCCACGCCCCAGTTTATGCTCCTCCCGGTTCTGTTCCCGGAAGGGAATCACGTATTTAAGGAGTGAAGGACATGTTTAGCCGTCCTCAACGGGTCCTTGGAACTTTGCAGTTGCTTGTTTTCATGAGGTTCCGCCAATTAGATGGGTTCTGAAAGGAGCCCATCAGCCTCATGGTACCACAGAAGCCACTACAGGCTTTGTCTGGGCGTTTGCCTCTGGTTGTTGTTTCAATGATGAATCTTGAGGTCCAGTGTGCTCCAGATCAGGTTTTCTCCAAGGACCTCTCTGTGTTTTGTTCCATTCATCCGTCAATCCTGACCGGTCTCCGTCAAAGCAGAGCATATTTGCTGTGTCCTTCAGGCAGCTTATATGCCTTTTACACAAGACTGGCTTTAGTCAAGCCACTCTTCAATAAAGGCCTGATTGATGGAGTATTTCAGAAATGGATGCCTTCAACGTAATTCAATTATAGGTCTATAAAGAGTTCCTTGGACTTGGCCTGGTTTTTGCAGTGATGTACACAGTGAAGTGTGGGACCATATGAAGATGTGTGCATCTTTCTAAATCATGTCCAATCAATTGAATTTGCCACATGTGGACTACAGACAGACATCTCAAGGATGATCAAAGGACACCTTATGAATCTGAGCTCAGTTTGAAGTTTCACAGCAAAGGGTCTTGAAGGGCCTGTATTCCTATGTACTTGCAAAATTATATTTGTTTTTTGCACAAGTATCTCAACATTTATTTTTACTTATGAAGTAAGCTGGATTGATGAAAATAAAAATAAATGTAGTCAATAATAAATTAACATTATTTAGGTCAACACAACAAAATCTAGTGAACGTGAAGGGGCCTGAATACTTTCCAAAGGCCCTGCATGTAGCCCATCTTGTAATACTTTGTTGTGATTTCAAACATGCCTTTATGTATTTTACTTCCAAAACCTTGCCTAAGGCTACATGCAATGAAGATATGAAGATAGCATGTAGGCAGCGAACCGTGAACGAACGAATCGTGAACAAATCTTCCAACCCACCGCATCATCTCAATTGACAATTGGTGGGATAACAATCTGTGACACCATCTGACAACTGTCAGAAACCAACCATCAACCCCCCCGGAATTGACACCTGTTCATCCCCTCCAGGACTACCTTCTGTGGAACCGCCTGGGGGCTACCCTGGCTAACGGAGACCGAAGCGAGGAGGCGGTGGAGGCCTATACCCGAGCCCTGGAGCTCCAGCCAGGCTTCATCAGGTCCCGCTACAACCTGGGCATCAGCTGCATCAACCTGGGGGCGCACAGGTGGGTGTGGTGGAGGAGGAGGGTTGTGGGGAAGGCTTGAGCCAGCTGTGGCTTTCTGAAGTGGCAACTGGCCCTGTAGAAGAGCTGTAGTTCGGCAGGATTCAGAGTTCTGGGATTCAGAGTACCGCTGGGTTTAACCACGCAGCTTCTTAAGCTTTAAGAAAGTGCCAATGTTAAAAGGATCAGAAAAATTTATTTAAACCTTTGGTCTAACGACATTCATCACAATCGCAGCTACACTAGTTTTTTGTAACGTTTAACCCTTCTGTTTGTCTCTAAGGGAGGCGGCCAGTAACTTTCTAACGGCTCTGAGTCTGCAGAGGAAGAGTCGAAGTCGTCAGCTCTCGCACCAGCTCATGTCTGGAAATATTTGGGCCGCCTTGCGGATAGCCCTATCCATGATGGACCAACCTGAGCTTTTCCAGGCAGCCAACATCGGAGACCTGGACCTCCTCATGAAAGCCTTCCATCTGGACGTGTGAGTCATGGAGACAAGGTTGCTCCCTCCGACAAGCCAAAGTGGACGAATGGAAAGCAACATTTTCTTTGGTCGATGATGAGTGTGTGGTGTTTTTTTGTTGTTGCATAGACTACGAACTACCCAGTCTCCATTATTCCAAAGTACCTCTGTAGTCTTCTTGGTTGCTGCGTGTGCTCAGAAGAGAGACTATTTCACGATGGATTTGCACTGCAATATGTGATTTCCCAGACGAGCACAAGGGTGGGCAAAGATTGCATAACTAATGCCTTAGAGAACACAGCAATTAAAACAAACGTATCGAGTGGAACTGGGCGTGAGAGAACAGCGCTGAGAACGCTGGTGTTGAGTCGTGTTCAAGTTTGACAGGAGAGCCTCTTAGAGTGTTTGGATTGTCTGACCGAACGAAAGGATTTTGTTTTCATCCATAGAGGCTACATTATAAGCCATGGGACTTTTAAGCTGCAAATCAATAGATCCTCTTTTTAGGGAGGAACAATAGTGCATGCAAAATAAAGCATTTTTACTAAATGGATTCAGAGGCACTTGCCTGAAACTAGATTACTATTTCCTTTCTTGGAGTCTGCACTTTGAAAAACTGACAGATGTTATCTTACTGAGATGTTCACAAGAAAGATTGTAAAGCCTTACTCAAAACGCATGCTATACTAAAACATATATTTATTTCAACTGTTTTTATGGCAGCCAATATGTCATTCTTTTGGACTTAAATATTTGGATTCTCATGTTTTCTCTGTGTTCTCAGCTGTTCAGTTAACTTTCTCTGCCTATTGTCTCTTCACCCTGGCTGGTTTTGCCCACGGAGTGGCAAATGTACTTCACATAACAGAAAGTCTTCCGGCTGAATCTGCCATGTCTCTGGGATCACTTTAAAAACTGGTCATTTGTGTCACATGACTTAAAGCCGCCATAACCGTGCTATCAAATTGATTTTCCCAGAACAATTTTCACTATAAGACAGTGTCTTTGTAACAAACGGTAAGAAGGGTAATGCTCATGTAGTGGTAATGTTCAAGGCTGCCACGCCTTTCAGAGTGGGTGTGACATCCCATTAGCTAGTGTCAATGTTCGCGTAACGTTGTTTACACAGCAACAAAACACAAAGCTGTTTGCTTGTGTGTGTAAGCAGGTGGTTAACCATTGGCTGGTAATGATGACTGGCTTCACTGAGGTCCCAGCAAACAGAACTGGGTTTACAGGGTGTCCCCATGGTCCCACGGAACAATCAATTCACTGTTTGCCAACACCTGTTGTTGACGAAGCACGTGAAAAGTAAGACTTACATTTTATTTTGGGTGTCCGTCAGACATTCCCTGTTTGCTGGGGAGGGTCTCGTTACAACTACCCTACTCTAATATGTTATCAACCCCCCTCCCCCCAAACAAATCAAACAAACGCGACACCTTAAAGTGTGTATAGTCCGGCTTATTAGTCTAGAAGCGCCACAGATGTTTGTTTGAAATACCACGTTACCTCTGGGAAACACAGGTTACCAATCCACCAATCCATCACCTTCGTCATGGTCCTGATGCTCTTTCCTGGATGTATTTGAAGGGGGTAGTGGATCCATTTCTGTATTGCCCTCTACCAACAGAGCTACAGAATCAGGACAAAGTAAATTACATACTCGATGGACACCATGTAATTTTCTGCCATTTTCTTTGGTCATTTACCCATCAGTGCTGTGGCTCACCATCATGTCTTGCGGTTGGGGCGAGGAAATGTGTGTAATTCAATGGATCCAATGTTAAAGGCGGTGTTTTATGCTGCCGTTTCCTACAGCACAGTGGCCCTGTCCGGCGCAAAAGGAAACGCTTCTTTCCCTTTGCTTTGATGGATGCTGTGGCAGAGACCACATTGCCATGGCAATTTATCTTTCAGATTCTAACAAGCTGATGTGATTTGTTCAATGAGGCCAAGATGACTTTGTAAGTGGACTAAAAGAAGACTTAACCTTTTTGGAAAGTTGTGGCTTTTTCATCTGTAAGCACTTTTAATTCTCCCTTCACTGTTATTGCTATTTGGGGAACGTTTTGGCACCTGTCAGCAGAAATGCAGTAGACATTGTTTACAAGGAAAGAAGGTTAGTGAGGCACATAATTCAAATGCTGATGAGAACACAGACATTCACTTTAGCAAGGCCTTCAAGCTTTTTGGTACCTTGGCAGGACATTAGGGTTTCATTTAATACTGACACATTCAGAAAGGCTGTCTTATGGAGGATGACTGTAATGGAATCCTGTTTTACTATATTAGTCCACAAAAAATTTCTGTGCAGTTTAATCAAAGTTGTGCACCATCACTGTACACAAACTACAGCTGATTGAAAGAAAGGTCTGTTTCCTTGCTGGCAGTACTGAAAAAATGATTATTTTCTGTTCTTTGTATTGAATCTATTACATTCAAATAGTCCGACAATGTAATAGATAGTTTTTCCACTCAGGGAAGTTGGAACAAGTCCAGCAACAAATGCGAGACAAACATCAGATACGGTCTTTATTCAATCACTGCGGTCATTACGTTTCCAACATTAAGGCATCGTCTGCTCAGACATTTCACACACGTGCAACACCCCTTACATTCTGCATAACAGTCTAGCTTTGAAGACCGAAAACACATTGGCCGACAGTAGAATACCGAAGCAAACTGGGTCAACACGACATGGTGTCATTGCATTTGTTAATTGGTTTCGTTTGCCCTAAACTAGTTAATGCTTGATTAACACACTCCCTACCATAAACCCGCCCAGCGGTGTAAATCTGGTTGTAAGGACGTCATCGCAAAGTTTTAACTGCTCAACAATCAGTCGCTCGCTACTAAGTCATACAAAGGCGACTATGAAACCTAGATTCGCACGACGTAGGGTTGAGACCAGATTTGGTTCATTCCAAACAGAATGATTTAACGAGCATGTTCCTCAGTCTGCGTTTCTCTTAATTGCTGTGACGGTGAGCACGCCACACAGCGCCCTGTATTACAAATAGATTATTACTGAAAGCGGGATTTACTCTACCTTGTGATATCTTCTAAATCACTCTGATTTCTTATGGTCTAGGAAGCCTGTGCTTTATGCATTTTAAACAAATACAATGTAGTTATGTAGAAGATAAAAATATTTTTTTAACGGTTGTTTTTTTTTATTTTGGCTTACCAAGTATACATTATATAAATATATATAGTACTGTAGAATCTATATTTCCTTGTGTTGCCTGGTGATAAAAGTCCCTTTTCTAGAACCGTTTACCTTCTCAGGTTTGAGGACCTAGCTATACCTAGCATGCAACAAAAGAAGGCAAGGTAGATCGCATGCTAGATCTTCTAAACGTCATTCAGAATGCCCTTTTGATTTTATGCATGAATTGCGAATCATTAAGTGCTTTCTTTGCCCCTTTATAAAACAACATTTTATGTTACCTTGCAATACTTCTTCAATGCAGTTTTGATCGACTACAATTATATATATATATATATATATTCAGTATATATTGTACACAAGATACGATGACAAATACATTGAAGTGAATTTGGAGACAAACTGTTTCACTAAAGGATTTGGAACCAGATAGTTGTTTTATCTTTCATTTAATCTCACAGATGTATACAACCTTAGACCTCAGCCTTTTCCGTTGGGCACAATGGCATTGGTTCCAGGCATAAGCAACATCAGCGGTCCTTAGGGGCCCCCAGGACTGGACGGACTGGCTGGGGTTCCCTGAGGAATGGGTTGAGAACCACTGCGTTAGAAGGTGTATCGACAAACTGTAATAAAATGTTGCCTTGGGTCCCGAAAAGGCTAGAACCCGCACTGTTGCACTGTATCCTGTGTACAAGACCTTTATCAATAGCTACCCTTCTAAATTACTAATTATACAAAGCTTGTTTACTCTGGTGGATTTCTATAGCCAACGTTACAGGTACGAAATGAATAAATTATATTTTGAGGCCAACAAATGAGTTAACAAAATGTAATATTGTAATTCTTTACAGCGTACTTACAATGCATACTACTCTCCTGATAAAACATTTGTCAAAGCATTAACATCTTTCAAAAAACATGTAAATGAAAGTTGGCCTCTCTTTTAAAATAAACAGTTGTAATATATTCAGTGTTTGTGGCTTCATATTTATTCTTGAATAGACGTATAATGTTGACCAGGTTTTGTGTATTTCATTGTTTTGTTGGGAAGGGTCTCCTACAGCTCTTCCTTCTTACCTAAAATGTCTCCGGAGTGTTTGTAGTTCATGTAGTATTGAATCTGGGGCACAACTGACAGAATAGGTCACAGGTTTTCGGTGAGTTACATGATCCAAATGTCATTGAATATGATATTATAAACTGCAAAATGTTTATTTTTCAAATTTGCCTATTTGATATGTATTGCTCTTAAGATCTGGCAGTGTATATTTAAACCATTATATTATTATTTAAAGTCTGCACTAAGGCTTGCTCTTCTATGGTTTACAGACTAAAACAATTCTTTGAAGATTGGAAACTTGTGAAATCATCACAGGAATCAGACGAGCCATACTGCTTTCTTAATGAAAATTAACCCACTCCATTGAACAAGGATCAAAATCATCAAGAAATGTGTTGTTTATTGAACTTACCAAACATTGCCTGTAGCCAGTACTATATATGTGATGTGATGCAGGTATTCAAATATTTCATTACAATACTGGATCCCACAAAACAATATTTGAATAAATACATTACAAAAGCCAACTTAAAATAATTCCTTCAGGGAAACTGTGTAATGAAAGCTACACAAATGGCACAAACTGGCAAAAAGGCAAAGAAGAATTGAGTAAAAACAGGTAAAGTACCATTGAAAAGGTATTTAAATGAAATAAGAAAATCACGCACAGGAGTACAATTGTACAATCCAAATGTCAACGGCACATGCTGACATTACCCAGGAGTGACACAGAAAGACAAACCGTTACTCTTCACAACCACAGAAAGGCAAAGATGGAGAGATAGAAGAGGGAGAGGGAAAGAAGAGAAAGAGAGAGGGAGGGAAGAGAGGAGATTGATAGAGGGAAAGCTGAGAAAGCAGAGAACTAGACATTATCCATACAAACCAGAGTAAATGAACAGTCTACCAGTCTTACAACAGCCAGTGACAGGGAGGAACCTAGACGAGGACAATTATGTAGGACTAGAATGCAACGAACCCCCTTTCACAGAGGGCCGATACGACCAGTTATCTCGCAAAGAACATCTTGAGGGAGCCATCTGGAGGACAGGGAATCGTGGTCTTCTCCCAATCAAAACCAAGGACTTAATGTAAATCTAACTATTATCTGTATTCTCCAATGGTCCAAAAACACGATTCACCCAGCGGCAGAAAGTATGTCAGCGTGTGTTCTCCAACACTCTCCATCACACCAAAGCCAAAAGTGCATTTCTACGACGTCAAAATAATCTTGTCGCCTTTTCCGGAAAACCTGCTTTGATTGAACGATGCCCCAAGTCAGGGCAAACGAGTGGGAAGGAATTTGATGAGCAACGTCTCCTTGTCGATACATCACAACTAAGCATACATTGAACTCTAAGCAACACCGCGGCTGGGGATTCTACAGCATCATTGGACAAACTCTTCTTAAGGACATGACATATACATGCATTCACTTTAAGGTGTGACTGCTGGACATGAAAAGCAAAGAGGGTGTTCAAGGAGTGGGTCTGTATTAAACGTGGAATACAGTACATTAAATATATAAATCTCTATATACACACAGCGACTGGTGAATATTTGCCAGTAGGGCCAGTGTTGTTGATATGCATTTGATGTACAACGTCAAATCAGCAGAGAGGCTGTGGTTGCAGTGAGCACCATTGGGGTTAAATGCAGCCATGTCCTACATCTTGAAAAGACGCGAACACATTGTACAGTACAGTGTGCACTCAAGAGATTACATCATGTCCCAGTGCGTATTGCTAGAATACAGAAACACAGACAGCAGTGTTTGAGTGCTTGTTATTACATTCTGCATTAACAAGTTGGTGGTGTATCAAATACGAGTAGAAATATACAGTAACATTCAGCGATGGAGGTCTACCACAAGAAGGAAATATTTGCCTCAGGAGATAGTATGTTGTCTGTCCTTCCACAAATGTAATTATATGAGATTTATAAATACAGTATTATAAATTAGAAAAATGTTATCCAATGCATCCAAACTGCATTGTTAGTCTCCAATGAATGTGAAAAATCTGAGGAAATATTATAGCAACATGTATAGCTGAAATTTGTATGGGGTATTGACTTCTATAATAATCTGGAAATTATTTTTAAATGATGTACAATGACTATCATTAACCCTTCACAAAAAGTGCTTTCAGATTTAAATAAAAACCTGTTCTCCAGGGAACTGAAATGAACAGAAATCATCCAATTGTCAATATGCAGAAAAATATTTGATTTATCTAAAAAAAAAAAAAAAAAAAAAAGAATCAGTCACCTGCAAGTTAAAACCAGGCAGAAATCGATAACCCAATCATCATGCGGCATTGCCTATTACAGCGATGATTTTACATATTCATGTACTCTTTGCTAATCATTCACAGTGAAGCACGGTTTTTGAAATGTTTTTCACTATTCTGAAACTAGCCTTTGCAGGCATTTCTCCATTCAATGCCATCACTTTCTATCCTGTATTACATTGTAAAGGTTCCTGATAACACACAAGTGAAAAGGCAAATTACTCTCCAATACGCTGTACTGTATGCAGAGCTCGGCAGAAGTGTTTGTTTGTTACACGTCGTTTTGATTGAGCGAGATTTCAGGGCTCACAAGGACGCGTGATCGCTTCAGGACCACCCGGGCACCAATACAACTGGCACGGGAATTGACGAGGTGGGTAATGACAAGTTTCGGATATCGGTAATGACAAGTTCTGATATGCTGACACAATTAGGTGTAGAGCACTAGGATGGCTGAGATTGCACACATCCCTCTGTACAAACACTAAGAACAAATAGCACAGTAATCACAGAGGCATACTTAAAAGGACATTGCATTCCCCTTTTTCGACCATTCTTTCGGTATCGACACACTCTAATGTTGCTCTTGAGTAACTCAGAAGAGGTAAGGGGTTCCTCATGCAATTTGGCTGGTCAGGGGTTTGTTGGGACAGTTGCCACTATCCTGGATGTCTTCCTGTCCTTGGGTTGTGAGGCTGTGGTTCACTAAGGTCAGAGGTCGGGGAGGCAGATTTGCATCTATCTGCTAGACAGCCGGCGATAAAAGTAAATGTATCCCAAGTCTTTTGGAGGACGTTCTGACAAACACACTTTATGGTCATTGAAGATCACCCATCTGACATTGGGGGTAAAAAGAGAAGAGGTAGTGTGTTAAAACCTCAATTATACATGTTGTTTTGTCTTCTAATTGTTACATTGCAGACTACTAGTTACAAAACGATATACTTGATGTGTTAGGACAGGGATTCCAAATGTAGTCTGTGAAGGCCATCAACTAATTTTCAACCAGCAAACCTAATTGAACTAGTCAAATGTATCATGACTGATCAGTTCAACCAGGATGTCAGAACTAGAACATAAATATTCAGTTGGCTGGTGGATCCCGGATATTATATCGACAAATAATCACTAGGTTTTAATCTTTCATTGTGTAAGAGGTTGTGTTTTAATCATCTAGCAGAGAGCGATGTGTGACAACCGTGACTGACTTACCGTCCTTCTTTTTTGACGTGACAAATATAATGACCCGACATCGTGGAAGCTCCCATGTGACTGATGAAGGCAAAAAGCTCATAACCTGAAGACAAAAAACCACAGCACTAAAAAACAGAAGTCCATCATCAAGGCTTGTGAGGCACACATTTCAGTCTCATCCTCCATCCAGTCCCCCTCTGATTCTATACATTGTACCGGGGCGGTGTCTTTCTCACACGGATATGAATCTGCCCATAAGCTATTGCGAATCAATGTCACCTGTTTTGGTGCAACTAGAAGTGACTGGAGGCGCACTGGAGAGGCAACCGCAAGACAACCCCAAAGAAGAGGTGTTGTGTTTGTGCAGGTGGCATTCATTCACATAATGTTCATGGTTAGGGTTGGGAAAGAGGAGCTCAGCCCAGATCAGCCTTAGAGGTCCAAAGGCATGTCAAGTCACTTACGTCCGGGTCCATCTTTGACCCGGGGTCCTAAAGGGTCCTGGTCTGGGGACAGGGTGGGGTCGCTGTACGTGTTAGCGTTGGAGAAGACGTTGTCGTTGGGCTCTGTGGCGTCGGCCATGTCGGACAGGGCGTCGCTGGTTTCCTCATCCTCCTCCCTCTCGGGGTGGGTGAAGATCCAGTCCAACGCACGTTCCAGGTTGTTGTTCTGGTGAAAAACGTCATTGTCATTATCCAGAACCCCTGCTTGCTAGTACTACCTCCTGGTACTACCTCCTGGTACTACCACCTGGTACTACCTCCTGGTACTACCTCCTGGTACTACCACCTGGTACTACCACCTGGTACTACCTCCTGGTTCCTACCATACTAAAATTCCCCCTGAAAAACAGAGTCGTCAAAATGATTTTGTCCACATAATGTTTGTCTCTTCGCTCTTTCTTTGGAGTGCATCCGTATACAGCCAAGCTAGTAGCTTGATAAAGTGGTGTCTACACTCGTGTTCTTTCCTTTCTTGTCATTGTTTTATTTCTTACGTCTACCTATGACTGATATATTCAGAGAATGTAACATTTTATGTAACCTGTTATGAACAGGGTTCCATGTTTGTGAACTATTCCACAGCTAGCCCATCGTAGTTGGTAAGGGCAACATTTTTTTAGCTTCAACAAGTTCAGCCTCTCCATTGGAGACATTTAGCCCGAGTAACTAACATTTGAGTCAGAGCGCCTCATTTAGCAGTACATCTTAAACAGCTTGACGGGCTATTTCCTGTCTGTTTGTGTCTGCTAGCTATGGATGTTGGTTTTGCTAAATTCCGGGTAAATTCAAAATCCCTAGTTCAAGTAACCCCCTACTCCAAGGTTATAGAAGAAACTTAGCTTGATAAGGTGTGTTACAGTGGCAGTATTTCTGGATATCCAATTCTACAGGGTCCGTTGGGATTTAATGCAATGAGACTTAACAAAAGGTCTTAAAAAAAAAAAACGAACACAACAAAACAAAGCAGAGGTGAGAAAAGCAGTTAGATAATTAATATGGACTTGATGTTGGTCATGTCAACAGTGTACATTTTCTTGAAGGGTTTTAATTAAAACTGGGCTCTCCTCCCACGTGTGGCAATTCCCTGGTTTAGCCCTTAACCCAAAACAGAGGTGTGATTATGGCAAATGCCGGTGCCGAGAGCACATGGGGAGAGGCATCTGAAGACCTCTCAGGGAGGTTGAACCCTTCCTGGCTGTTCACGGTCAGTTAGACTGGCTATTTGAGGACCGGTCTGTGCGTGACACACAACCACTTCACCTATGAGGATCTTGGGCTTTTGTAAGAGAAAATCCTGAACTGAGAAGTTGCACACTGTAAGCAAGCAAATCAGGGGTTCTTTTCACAGACCGTTTACTTGATGCTGACAGGGAAAGTGAGGATGGAGAGAATCAGGGACCACATTCAGAGTGGTGTTACTATTGTCAAATCTTACATTTATATATTTTATTTTTTTTATGCACTTTGAGATTAAACAAAATAATAAAAGCGCTTTACAAATGCAATAAATTATTATCATTATATATTGTGGTGGTTTCAAAAACCCAAGTGAATAATGCAATGTGATAAAAGTGTTATTCCTTAAGTTATCAAAAAGGTGCAAATGAGGAAACGCAAACAAAATAATTTAGAAAGTGACGGTGATCGGTGCACTTCACAACGTCTGCCTAGGCCTTTAAAAGCTGAATGAGTATGACCCAAGCTAGGCAGTATTTCAGGCTTGGCACTGGGACTGGCAAACAGCATGTAGAACAGGGACCTTACGCTGCCAAGGACGCAAAGGAGTTATAAAGACATATAGATAAGCACAGCAGGCAAAACGATGTATCAGTTTAGTTTTATGTTCTAATCATATTTTTACAATTCTATAAAAACAAAAATAAATGAGCTCTCCACACAGCTTCTCCATCATGATGAATCACTCAGAAAACTAAGACTGCTGTGGGAGGAACGGTTCAACCTCCTAGAATATTTAGTCACCTCCGGTTGGAGACGCTAATGCAAATGCTAACATAGCACAACAGGCTAACCTAAGGCTAGAAAGCACAAAATAATACTTCTCTGATTCTCTGACAAATATCCTAATGTTTCCAAACGTTGTCCTTGTCCCAAGCAGGGGCTCAACACACATGATTGTGTTTGGCAACAAAATAAGAGAAGTAGTATTATTAAAGAGCTGGAATCTCTGGCCCAAACTATGCAGAATTAACTGGACTCCCCAAAAAGACTGTAAAACACCTGCAGCTCATTCAGAATGCTGCTGCTAGAATGTTAACCAGAACAGAGCACATCACTCTTAAATAATCTGCACTGGCTTCCAGTAAGTTATAGAACACATTTTAAAGTGGTGCGGTTAGACTATAAATTGATGAATGGTTTAGGCCCTGAATACATTTCTGATACGTTTGAAGGGAGGAACAGACCGTGGCTCTGAGGGCCTGGACTGAATGCCGACGGGGGAAGCCCATGGAGGTCAGGATGGCGATGCTCTCCTCCGGAGGCTGGTTGTCCAAGGGGGTGCCAACCAGTCCAGGGCCGGTCAAGGAGGTGGCTGGCTCCATGAAGGACGGCAGGGCCAGGGGCTCAGCGAAGTCTGGGGGAGGGGGGCAGATCAGAAAGTGTGCTCTACTATATACATGGACTGTCCAATTGGAGTGCAGCCACGGTATTAGCTGACAGCCATTGGCACTTGGTGATGCTTTGATTACATTAGATGGAACACCGAGCGTGGAGGGTGCTGGGCAAAGGGGCCCCAGGTCATGCTACGATCACAATCCTGAAACAACCACTGAGATAATAATGTCGCATATTAGAGTGCAACGAGACTTGCTGAGACCTCATGCATTTTAAAAAGCAATTAAGAATTTAGGAAGAACTAAAAGAAAGAAACGAATGGCCACCTTAAAAAGGATACTACAACAACACAACATCTTCACAACACATCAGTTGTCCATAATTTTTTTATAATCCCATTTGAACAAGCAGTGTTCATTTAAACACCTTTGGGGATTCACTGTGTGTGCCGATGTTAAATAACACCTTACACACAGACAAGGTTGGTTTTGCTGCGTGCGCTAACTTTGCAAAAATAAATCTAAGTCTAACACCCCTACAAATGCCACATGGCCAGCTCCTATTCATTTCAAACAAGTGATTTCTGCAGCGGGCAGCAAAACATCTTAATTCAATCTTGGGAAGCAGTTAACTAGTTCAACAACAGCCATATTAGCCTGGTCTATAACCAATTATGATTAGCCTGACCTACAACCAATCATTATTAGCCTGTAGGCCAGGCATTATTAGCCTGACCTACAACCAATCATTATTAGCCTGGCCTAAAACCAATCATTATTAGCCTGGCCTAAAACCAATCATTATTAGCCTGGCCTAAAACCAATCATTATTAGCCTGGCCTACAACCAATCATTATTAGCCTGGCCTAAAACCAATCATTATTAGCCTGGCCTAAAACCAATCATTATTAGCCTGGCCTACAACCAACCACTGTGAATATTCATCTGAAAGAACACGCAGCTGCCCCATCAGAACTACACTAACAACAAATGTTTGGAACTCAAAAGGTCCATGGGAATAAATGAAGAGTTCAGAAGGGCCACAAGCAACAACACCTCAAAAAAGTCAGCACTTAAAATTAGAAGGTCTATGTTCTCCAGGTCTATGTTCTCACATCGTTGTGCACAACGGCTCAAATGAGCTGGTACATAGCGCAGAAAACACTCCGTGTGCTCTACCAAGGAAGGAAATTGCTTGGCGTGCAGTTTCTTCAAGATTCACTGGATCATCTAGTAAGTATTTCACTTTTGGTTGCATATCATAGTTAGTGAATTTGAGCTTGCTAATGTGCAAAGTAAATGGTACAATTAAATGTGACAGTACCTACAGTGAAGTCCGGTATTTGGACAATAACCCAAGTATAGTAATTTTGCATCTGTACTTCAGCTCATTGGATTTAAAATGAGGCAATGACCACGAGGTTAAGGTACCAATAGTCTGGTTTAAGATGACGGGATTCACATTTATAAACCGTGTAGGAATTACAGCTCTTTTTATGCATAACATAGGTGAATTATGTTTGTTTGCTTCAGGTTGGCCAACGTTATTGGCAATGAAAAATACATTTTGGACTGGGAATGAAAAGAGCTGTAATTCCTGCACGAATCATGATTGAAATACATTACAAACTGACAGCGTGCACTATAACTTTATTATATTTATTGTTCAATTTAAAATTGTGTGTCCTGGCATAGAGAGCCAAAACTACAGCACTTGTGTCACTCTAGAAATAATTATGGACCGCACTGACGTAATTAAACATGTGCGTTCACAAACTCACTCAACAGCTCTGTTTGACGGAAACCCATTGTGTCACGCAAATATGCCCCTAGTATGTTCCTGTCAAAGTCACGTTTCCTTTTGTGTTGCTTCTCCACAGGAGCAAGTTAATCAGCAGAACATTAACAGATGGACGTGCACATTATGAACACACACACTAGAATGGCGCACACACACATACGCACGCATGCACAATATACAGTGGGGAGAACAAGTATTTGATACACTTACAAAGCATGTAGAGGTCTGTAATATTTATCATAGGTACACTTCAACTGTGAGAGGTGGAATCTAAAACAAAAATCCAGAAAATCACGTTGTATGATTTTTTTGTAATTAATTTGCAATGTGATTTTCTGGATTTTTGTTTTAGATTCCGTCTCTCACACAGACCTCTACGTGCTTTGTAAGTAGGGAAACCTGCAAAATCAAATCAGTGTATCAAATACTTGTTCTCCCCCCTGTATATCTAGTTCATTTTTTCAAACAATCATTTTGTTTGAAAAAAAGTTTGTTGCCAAACTCAACAGTGGAAAAATGGATGATTAGTGCTTAATCCTAAAAGTGACAGAGAATGAAAAAGGTTAATGCACTGAATGCAGCATTACAGGATCGCTGCTCAGGTATAATTTCGGAGAAAACAATGAAGGTAAAGCATTGCCATTTAGCTGGGGGAAACTAAATTGCTAAGGAATGTCAATATAGAAGACTGCAGATAAATATTGTCATCGCTTCATAGCTCACCAGGAATTGGTGCAGTAACTTGGAAAACACTCACTGTGTCATAAAAAAACTCTCTATACACACACACACACACACACTTTAAATCAACCTTCCCCAAAACAAATACATTTAGCATTAAAATTATCATCTCCAGGAGGTAGCAAGAAAAGGGTTTGGTGTTGATATAACCATTATACATCTCTTGTCAGTGTTCTGAGTGATCACCTAACAACCTGAAACTTTGAGGATACTATACAGTTTGTGGAGTAATGAAGTGATATTGATTGAAACCTCATGAGAATGGAAACAGCACCTAAACCACCAGAGAACAGAGAATGGATGAACAACACTACAGACTCTCCAATGATTACCTAAATGGAGTGAAGAGAATCTATCTGAAAAGATTGGGATGTTTTCCAGGATTAAAAATAAACCCATTGAATCTCTGAGGACAAACCTACATTCGTTTACTTTGGACCAGACAGCAAAGAGGAATTCAGCAAGACAAGAAATACATCAACAAAAGGCAGAATCTACAGTAGAGTTGCTTACTGAGAATAAAGCAAATCTATGCCAGGAAATATGATATTATTCCACAATTGAGGTGTGCAGCGCTGTCAAAAGCCCAAGCAGACAGCTGTAATCAAAAGCGTATTGTTTAGTGAAAGTTCTTTTGCCTTCTTTCTTTCTCATTAATGTTACATTTACTGTGACTCTTAAAGACTTGAGACAGTCAAATTTGAGAAAAATATGTGTTAAATAGTTATACCTGGCAGAGAAGCAATGAACAGAAAGAAAATGGAAGGCTTTGCTGATGTTCTGTCTGTTGGCACTGCTAATGGGGGAGCCCTAGAGAACATTCATTTGCCCTAAAAAAGCAGGATGTTGGGCAAAGGTGTGTGGCATTATTCAGCCCCTCTCACCAGGCTCCTCCATGTGCGCTATGATCCAGTTGAACGCCATCTCAGGGCCCATGTTCCCCGTGTAGTAGACGGCCTTCCGACAGGCCTCCAGGGGGAAGCCCATCTCCGCCAGCTGCATGGCCGCTGATTCGTCTATCTCTGGGGCTGGGGAGCGAAACACCCACCTATCAGAATCATAGCTGGCTAAGAACCGCCCACTTGTCACAACCCCCACAGGCTCTGAGGTGGTTTGGTTCTCGTTGGGCCTCATTACAGGGTCCGACGAGGGACGTGCTGTATCGTGTCCTGACCAGGGGTTACTGATCAAAAAGGGCCATGAACGAAAACCTGCTTGCTTCACCAACACCCAAATAAAAGATGTGTAGCTGGTATTTTAATAGGCTGTATTTTCACACTTGCTTCACATCACGTCATACATTTTTGTTAAGAGACACACTTTATGTTGTGTAAGGATAAGAGAACTAGAATACTTACAATCTGAGGAGTTCGAGTTGTCTGAAAAGTAAAGTGAACAGGTAATTACTTTCAAATATATAATGTATGTATCAGTTTAGCTGCAATATAAAAGTAATCTGAAAATGTGGTCACATAAACTACTATTCACATCTTGGATTGGGTAAACTTACTTGTAATGGTTTTCCAATAAAGAAATCAGGTAATGCATGTATTAAATCGTAAGTAAATATATAAAGACGGCAAAAGGATGCATTACAAGGAGAAAAACACAGCACATTTGCTTGACGCCTGGAAATAAATCAGAAGTCGTAGAACGTTGCAAGATTTAGGAATATAATTAGTATCTGTAATAACTCAGGTCCAGGGATAGTAGGCTGGTCTTTTATGTGATTTACAGAGCTCACCCAAACACTACATCAATCATAAACAGTTTGTAAAAACACGGGAACCTGAATTTACATTGAGTAGGTAGGGCAAGTCTTCCGCAAAAAGGAAGTAGCTTCTACTCTTATGACCTGAATCGTAGCTTAAAGTTGAGGCAGCTTCCACTAGCTGCCAGAACAAAGGGTTTTTGAGTCTAGGTTTGTACAGCACACCAAGCGTCTGATGCCTGGTAAAATATGAAGCAGGTACACAGACAGACTGAGGCTAAATCCATCTCCACAACCGCCTCCAAAAAAAGAGCGGAGATTCAGATCCCAAAGGAGGCAGACGGCTGAAACTAACTGAACAGTAGAAACAGAAACATCCCTAACGACGGGTGAGACAGGTGTTAGACAGATTCAGGTTGTCCAGAATGACGGGGGCCTAAAATCACTTCCCCTAGGAACACCTGAGAAGGGCCCTTACCTCTGGTGTCTTCAGCCAATACGATGGGTGGTGTGAGGTCAGGGAGCTCCTCCTCTCCTGCCTGCAGCCCAGTACCCCGGAAACGAGACAGGTCCAGGAAGTCAGGAACATCTATGGATAGATCTGTGGGTCCACAGCAGATGAAGGGTTAGACAGACCTTGAACATTTTTCTTGAATCAAATAATGCGGTGCTTGCAGGAGAGCAAATAAACCTAAAGGTAGAACGTTCAATGGTAATTATATTATCGGTTTGGTTGATGAAGACAATAATATCTCAAATGCAAGGTAAACTCCATTGAATGGCATCCCGAACTAGTTTATATTCCTCAATCCTAGTTGGAGGAGACTTTAGTGCTGTGGTTCTGGTTCTGGTAGAGGCTAGATGTTAGTACACTGCTCCAAAAGATTAAGGGAACATGTACTCATCACAGTATAACAGAAAGTCAATTGAACTTCAGGTGTATCAATTTGTCCAGTTTTGAAGCATAGGTGATTCTCAATCTCACCTCGTTTTGGTTCAAATTAAAAAGTGACAACAGGCAACAGCAAGACAACAACCAACAAGGGGATAGTTTTGCAGGTGGTGGGCACTGACAATCACTTTCTCCTTATCCTTCCTGACTGATTCCTCTCTAGTGTTGCATTTTGCTAGTGACCGTGTCAGTAGGACCGATATCTACTCCTTTGCGTGAGGAGAAATGGGAGGAGCACTGCCAGAGCCCTAAACAATGACCTCCAGCAAGCTACAGGTGTGTCTGTTTCTGACCAAACTGTCAGAAATAGTCTCCATGAGGGTGGGTGGGACCTGTGCTCACAGCCCAGAACCGTGCAGCTCTATTGGCAATAGCCAATGAACAGAATTGGTAGCTCCACCATTGGCACCCGTTCTCTTCACAGATGAGAGCAGGTTCACACTGAGCACATGTGACAGACGTGATAGAGTCTGGAGAAGCCCTGGTGAACGTCGTGCTGCCTGCAACATCCTCCAGCATGGCCTGTGTGGCGGTGGGTCAGTGAGGGTCTGGGAAGGCATATCCTCGGAGGGTCACACAAACCTCCATGTGCTAGCCAGCGGTACCCTGGTTTCCGTCGTCAAATTATTATTATATTTTGTTCTCAACGAGTTACACAATGTACAGTAAAGATTTTGATATTTTATACATTTTCAAAATGTTTAGTGGACCGACATCAATTACAGTGTGACATTGCCCTCTCCTGGGGTTCTAAAGAATTGACTTCATAATATCCTCATTTGACAACAAGAGCAACTATTCCAGAGGGGTAATCCAGAACGCAGGATTAGTAATTCTGGACAAAATGGGGCATATACCCATTCAGAGCGGAATGGAAATTGAAAATCTTTTATCAGAAACATACTTCCTGTGTAGTCACAACAAAATGCATTTAGACTGGCAGTCTAATGCTGGTCTTTTAGACATTCTATAAATTCTGTTTTGTCACTTACCTAATTTCTTTGGAACCCAGTCCACCCCAAAAGTGAACTTCTTAATCTGCATCACCAGATACTCTGGGAAGGAAGCAAAACGGGAAGTCCTGGAACAAGAGGGCAACCCTTTAGAATCTCTAATAATGTTGTAAATGCGGTAATTTCCGCTATGGGTAATTCAATTTGGACAAGAATTTTTTAAATGCTTCAAAGCAAACCAATAGTTTCAGATATTGGTTTCATCTCAGAGGGTTTATCATTAACGCGCAAAAACATGAAAGACGGATACCTCACACAATGCTGAAACTGATGGAGCATTCAAAAATGTGGGGTATTGATGTTTCCTCCAGTGATCAGACTACGTCTTTTCTTACTTGACACCAGCGGACTTGGCCTGCAAAGCTGAACTCCAGAAGTCTGGGACATTCTCTGGCTCTGTGAAGGCCTGCAGACACGCTGTGAAAGGTATCCGGGCCCTCACTGGCTCCGGAGGGGCCCTCGTGTTCTCCTCTGCTTCTTTCCGCTTTACCTCATATGCAATCAGCTCCTCTGTCACACACACAAAGCTATTTATCAACTATAATAAGACGTTCAACAACACTGGAGCAAACACTCCGGCGTTTTCTCAACGGTTACTCATTTCTTTCCCAAAACCCAAAAGTGGGTGAGAAAGGTAAAGAACCCTTCCTCTTGACCAGGGGTGGGCAAACTACGTCCCGAGGGCCAAATGCGGCCCGCGAGGCTGTCCCATCCGGCCCACGGAATGCCCTTTTCTGGCCTCCAAATCAATTATGATTAACAAATTACAAAAACAAATCTGGCCCTCCATTTCATTTCAAAATCCTGATGTGGCCCCCGAGCCAAAATATTTGCCCACCCCTGATCTTGACCAATCTCCTCCAAAGGGTTCCCAGAAGGAGAGGAGGCAAGGAGAAAGAAGGCAAAGAGTAGGGTGAAAAGTAGGGAAAAAAGTCCAGGGTGGCTGGATGTCACGGGGCGGGGCTGGATGTCAAGGGGCGGGGCTGGATGTCAAGGGGCGGGGCTGGATGTCAAGGGGCGGGGCTGGATGTCAAGGGGCGGGGCTGGATGTCACGGGGCGGGGCTGGATGTCACGGGGCGGGGCTGGGGCGGAGGGGTGGGGGTTCTCACCTCTGTTGGAGGCGGCCTCCATGGGGGCAGGCAGCTGCATGACGTAGTCCACCTTCTGGGTGTAGCGCACCCGCTTCGTCTGGCAACACTGCACCCGCTCCTCCACCAGGTGGCGGAACACGTCGCTGGGGTTCTCAGAACCGGCACTGTTTCTCTGGTAGAACAGAAGAAGATTGATATGGACATCCTGGATACAACGAGTACATATTTCCCCGTCTGTGGTACTGAGATTACGGTCTAAAAATGGGCACCTGGTAAAGCCAAATGGACTACTGAAGATCCTTTTGACTCTCAGTAACTGCATGAATGCTCGAACAGAAGTAATATCTATCCAATCAGACATTTTCAAATGAACTCCAGAGTGACAATAGCCAAACCCTCTTCTCTTAATTCCACGCGGTTAAAGTAAGACCACAGAAGGGAAACTCAAACAGAAACATGCAGTTTATTTGCCACATCTACCCCAGCGAGAGGGGGGTTCACTGGGGTTCAAACTTGTTTGTTGTGTTTATTTACGGTCTCATTGGGCAATGGGTCTTGAATTAAACCCATGTGGCTTGTGTGAAGTGCCATGGTAGCAGAGTTTCTATTCCAAGAGGCTCCAGAAATACTCAGGTTATGTTCATTTTATTCTCACCACCAACAAAGTATTCCAGCCAGCTAGCAGGTGCGTAAACCTCTGCCTACACTTGCAGATGGTCACTGAAAGAGTCTGAATGTCTCTGACCAACCAACTTGGTTCCCCTACACGGGCTAAGGACAGCTGAATATGCATAGAAGGTTTACACTTAATTAGCCTTATTCCTTGATCTTTTGTTGTGATATTTTTTGTTGTGTAAAGCCACATGAGCGGAAGAAGTGACCCATTGAGTCTGAGCAGGTTTCCTTGCAGACAACCGGTAGAATAGGAAGCATCTGGCCTGTGTAACCGATAGGGGAGGGCTAATTTTAACCCGGTTGAGAAAGTCACTTCAGAGCACAAGTGTGTGTCTGCCAAGTGGACAGCGAGCTGCGTTTCATCGACAACAGTCCCGCCTCAGTCTCCCCCAATGGTCTCCCAGCTGAACACGTGTGGCCGAGGTCAGATGAACAATGACACAGCAAAACCTTCGCAGTAGCCATTTTACGAAGGCAAAATGTGTGTGGTAACTTTTACCACTGGCATCATTGAAGGACAATGGACAAACTAACCGTGTGCCATCAAGCTGAAAGGCCAGTGTTGATAGGCAGGTTCACCATCTGGTCATAACATGTATAGTATATCGTATGACACAGCATAACATGTATAGTATATCGTATGACACACAATAACATGTGTACTATATCGTATGACACGGCATAACATGTATAGTATATCGTATGACACGGCATAACATGTATAGTATATCGTATGACACGGCATAACATGTATAGTATATCGTATGACACGGCATAACATGTATAGTATATCGTATGACACGGCATAACATGTATAGTATATCGTATGACACGGCATAACATGTGTAGTATATCGTATGACACGGCATAACATGTATAGTATATCGTATGACACAGCATAACATGCGCCCAAATCCAGACACGTCTGAGGCCGGTCATACACACCTCCACCAGGTTGATGAGGTGTAGGAAGAACTCGTGTGCGTCCTGCTGTCTGTTGGAGGAGAACTCGGGGTGTCCCCTGCTGACCAGGGCTTTGAGCATC
>JACXGK010008651.1:0-21864 GCA_016801125.1 Novumbra hubbsi | reverse complement strand
TCCACTGAGTCATGTTAGTTATCCCATACCCTTCAATCCACTGAGTCATGTTAGTTATCCCATACCCTTCAATCCACTTTGAGTCATGTTAGTTATCCCATACCCTTCAATCCACTGAGTCATGCTAGTTATCCCATACCCTTCAATCCACTGAGTCATGCTAGTTATCCCATACCCTTCAATCCACTGTGAGTCATGCTAGTTATCCCATACCCTTCAATCCACTGAGTCATGCTGTGTGACTGTACATAAAACATCCTCACTGTGCTCTGTTGAATTAGGCTGCTTATCGCGGCAACACGGTTGGACTGCCTCGCTTCTGCCCGATGGACAACGTGGAGAAGATGGACCAGGCTCTGCTTCACACGTACTTGCGGAGCTACTACTGTCCCTCCCGCATGGTGCTGGCCGGCGTGGGCGTGGAACACCAGCAGCTGGTGGCTTGTGCCCGGAAACATCTGCTGGATGTGAAGCCAGTGTGGGGCGCTGGAACCCCGGCCCATGTGGACCTGTCGGTGGCCCAGTACACCGGCGGGATGGTGAAGGTACTGTACAACCGGAAGGTTCCGTGTCATCGCACGTTTGGCACTTTTTCTGCTGCTTAACGCACGTCTTGGTTTTGATCCTCTCAGATGGACAAGGACATGTCCGATGTGAGCCTGGGCCCCACCCCCATCCCAGAGCTGACACACATTATGATTGGCCTGGAGAGCTGCTCCTTCCTGGTGAGGGATTTGATTGGCACACCCCTAATCTTGCAGCCGGGCTGGTGTGCTCATGATAACATGCGTGTCGGTCGTCACAGGAGGATGAGTTCATCCCGTTCGCCGTTCTGAACATGATGATGGGAGGAGGTGGGTCGTTCTCGGCAGGAGGTCCCGGGAAAGGCATGTTTACTCGGCTGTACCTGAACGTGCTCAACAGGTAAACGTGGCGCCGCTGTTGCCAGGCTGATTGGCGTATTGGCCATCGCCTTTCCCGCTGGGTTTCAGTGACATGGTGTTTCCGCCGACAGGCACCACTGGATGTACAACGCCACCTCATACCACCACAGCTACGAGGACAGCGGCCTGCTGTGCATCCATGCCAGCGCCGACCCCAGACAGGTAGCGAGGGGTCAGGACGCAGGCCGAGGGGTCAGGACACAGGCCGAGGGGTCAGGACACAGGCCGAGGGGTCAGGACACAGGCCGAGGGGTCAGGACACAGGCCGAGGGGTCAGGATGCAAGGGTTCAGGACGCAGGCCGAGGGGTCAGGTAGCGAGGGGTCAGGTAGCGAGGGGTCAGGTAGCGAGGGGTCAGGTAGCGAGGGGTCAGGTAGCGAGGGGTCAGGTAGCGAGGGGTCAGGTAGCGAGGGGTCAGGTAGCGAGGGGTCAGGACTCAGGCCGAGGGGTCAGGTAGCGAGGGGTCAGGACTCAGGCCGAGGGGTCAGGTAGCGAGGGGTCAGGTAGCGAGGGGTCAGGTAGCGAGGGGTCAGGTAGCGAGGGGTCAGGACTCAGGCCGAGGGGTCAGGTAGCGAGGGGTCAGGTAGTTAGGGGTCAGGACGCAGGCCGAGGGCTCGTGGAAAGCTGCCATACGAGATGTTTTGAAGAGAAAACCTTGTCATAGTTTTAAGACCCCTGACCATTTGTCACGTTAGCGAATTCCAAGTGGTACATCGACATTGTGTTTGATATTTTAAAGCAAAGAAACTCAAAATGTATTATTAAAACTAAAAAGATATTGTTATATTTTCAAACACGAAACTCAAAATGTATTATTTGTAACTCAATCACAGAATGAAATGTCAATTTATAATTCAGTGGACAGTTGATGCATACATGTTCTCATCCAGAGGGTCTTCATGGCAATGCATACTTTTTTAAAAACTTGGTGAAACACAACTCCTTAGTTGGAAGTAAGTACACTAGTCAATTAGTCAGTGCTGGGAGAAGTTACTATAGCAGTTACAATTAGTCAGTGCTGGGAGAAGTTACTATAGCAGGCGTTATTTCACTAAATTCTTTAATGTGAAAGAATTACTCTGGGGTCTGATTACTTAACATGCTGCAGACTTTTTTTTTCATAGTTCTTTAAACCGATTTGAGGTTCAATGACATGTGTTCTCTGAAGCCCTTGACTACATTTTCTTGCTTTGTCAAGGTACGGGAAATGGTGGAGATTATAACCAGAGAGTTCATCCAGATGGCGGGGACAGCTGGAGAGGTAGGCAGAGCATTCTGGGAGGTTAATAATGGGCCAAACCTTCAAAGTTCTAAATGTCCCTTCTGTGCTCAGATGGAATTGGAGAGAGCCAAAACGCAGCTGAAGTCCATGTTGATGATGAACCTGGAGTCACGGCCGGTCGTCTTCGAGGATGTCGGTCGACAGGTTCTGGCCACAGGGAAAAGAAAGCTACCACATGAACTGTGTGACCTAATCAGTGAGTGCTACTGTCCAGGAAGTCTAATTGTGGCATTTCTCTATGCGGTGCCAATGTCACAATTTAGGACATGCAAATTCCCTGTTGGGAGACTGTTATAACATGTTTGTTGCAAGTTACCAGATGTCTTAAACAAAGTGAGAAGTTACTTTTGAGATCAGCAACCCTAGAATGTAACGTTGGTGTCCCTCAAAGTCATTGATGACCGTAACCCTAGATCTCTGAGAGTATGACTGAGGTATACTGATTGGTGTCCCTCAAGGTCATTGATGAGAGTATGAGTGAGGTATTCTGATTCCAGTACTATTAGACAAGCTTATTTTGATGATCTATGAACCAGTATGCGTGAGGTCGGTGCAGTGTTTTGTAAAACCTTCACTCTCAAGTCTAACCTGTGTGAGCAAACTGCACAGAGATTGTTACTAACTAGTGGAAGCCAAAGCAAGTAACATGTTCACCTCAAAAGAGGACCCATATGGCAACCAGGGAACCCGCCAAGTGGCTTGCTGCACCAGAAACAAAACATTTAACGCCTTAAAATGGTGCTTTTGTTTTCATCCAGAGACTGGCAATTTCCTGCATTCTACATGTTCAACAACAAACACAAAGCCACACTGTCACTCTGTCAAGAGGATGTGGTATTGACAACGCCAGCTTGCCGGTTGCCATTCTATCAGGCGAAGACAAGCTGAAAATGCCTTTGCTCGTGGTGTACTCCCCAACTGAGCTGGGTGTCCCGACTGAGCTGGGTGGCCCCAACTGAGCTGGGTGGCCCCAACTGAGCTGGGTGGCCCCAACTGAGCTGGGTGGCCCCAACTGAGCTGGGTGGCCCCAACTGAGCTGGGTGGCCCCAACTGAGCTGGGTGGCCCCAACTGAGCTGGGTGGCCCCAACTGAGCTGGGTGGCCCCAACTGACCGGGCTTCTCTAAAACAGGAGGCCTGATCACCCACTGTGCTGGTAATACAAAGTCGGGGGAGTCCGGATTAGTAAAGGTTTTGTGTCTGCTGAGAGTTCCTCAATGAAAACCAGTGTGAAGCAGCATGCTGGTCTAATAAAGAAACAAAGCACTGACTTCTGCAGCGTTTGTAGAAACGTGCCATTCAGACTGAACCAATCCCCTGCCAGTCCCAGAGTGCCTATCATTCTGAGTGAGGATGGTATGAGGATGGTATGAGGATGGTATGAGGATGGTATGAGGATGGTAGGAGGATGGTAGGAGGATGGTAGGAGGATGGTAGGAGGATGGTAGGAGGATGGTATGAGGATGGTACGAGGATGGTACATGGATGGTACATGGATGGTACATGGATGGTACATGGCGCTGGTCGTCCACCATGCTCGCTGTGTAAGTCATGTGATCCCTGTCAGACAGCGTGTCCCCGGCCAGTCCAGTGCTGTTACAGGAAGGAGCCCAGGGGCCCTGTTGGGAGCCGGCTGACGCTAACTGTCATGGCTGATGGGCGGTTCTGTCTGCTGACATGTAGGACACTCTTGTTGCCAGGTAACGTTACAGCGAGCGACATCCAGAGGGTCTCGACCAAGATGCTCCGCAGCAAGCCGGCGGTGGCGGCGCTGGGAGACCTGCGCCAGATGCCCTCCTATGAGCACATCCAGGCCGCCCTGTCCAGCAAGGACGGACGTCTGCCTCGCATGTACCGTCTCTTCCGGTAGTCCCCGGGGATGTACAGGGACATCACTGTACAGTGTGGACACTGACCCACGCTAGTGTTCTCAATGGAGCTGTGCAAAGCTCTGGGAGGGGACTGACGTTTGGACCTCAACCGCAAAAGAACTGTTGAGAGGTGATTTTAAAATGTTTTATACCCTTTTGTTGCAATTTGCGACGACTGCATTTTCTTGCCTGTGGGGGGTTTAATTTCCAGTTCAGTATTCCATCTTTCCATGTGGGTTTGAGATCTGCATGTGTAAATGAGGTGGAAAACTCGAGAAACAAACGTGACCTACAATTTGGCCTGGCGGGGAACCATCCTGATTATCTTTTATAGTCTATTTGAAGTCAACCAAAAGGGCTTGTTGCTGCCCGATTCTTACTGAATCCTGACTAATGTGAGGAGATCAAACAAAAGGTGTAGGTCAGTGTGTCTTCTACATTAGCAAACTTTCATGAAGTTACTTTGTTTCCTACCACAGCAGGATATTATAATCTGACACCTTTGAATTAGCTTTTGTCAAAAGAAACTCATGCACATTAGAAAAACAGATGCTACTTATTGTTTTATTAATAAAATTTATTGCACAACTAACTTAATTTGTATTGATAAATGTATGTCTTTTGGGGTCCCCCTGTAAATGTAAATTGCTTGAAAATGCAGAGGTGAAAAGAAAGCAGGACCGTCTCGTTTGAGGTGTTTTTTCTCGTCTCCAGAGGCCGTAGGACAGAGAAAACCAAGGAGGGACTAGAATTTTGTCCTAACAATGTAAAATAAACTTAATTTTCCAGTAATGTTTCTGTTTCAGAGGCATCTTCAGTAGTGTGACTATACCTGTATACTTTGACTTGGTCATTTGTGTTCTGGTGGATTAGGCAATGAGTTGAAATAGCATTGTAAATTTACACCTAGCTTCATTGTTTCTTATAGTTACATTGATCCTGTCTGAAATAAGAAATGACTGTAGGATGGGTGTTGTATTTTCATTTATTCTATTTCAACAGTGTTGCCCTCTGTACTGTATGGTATATATACTGTATGTAAATTGTGTGTTTCATCAATATACTTCATGATCACAGAATACTGCCAAGCACGTTTTATTTCAAACCATCATTACACGGGGTCCTGGAGAGGAAGTGAACATGTGTTAAGGACCTGTTTGTCTCTAGTCGCCTAATTGGAGGTTTGTTCCCCCAAATTGATGTTGATTTAAAAAAGTATTTTATTTAGACTGTTAATGAGCATTTATAAAGTGACTTATACTATGAGGGATATTTGATATCCACTTCAAATTACAAAAGCAAACATGTTTCACAAGCTTAAAGTATTCCCAAAATGTTGTGATGTTACATCATGAAACATGAGTCCAGAAGTCCTGAGGAAATCAAACAAGATCACAGGCATTTGACAGAGCAGATCAAGTAATGATTTGCATCATTATCTTCATGCAATAATATGAATTAGTATTACATGAGTGACTTAGTCAAGGCGGATAACATTAATGTTATTAATTACAGTAGATCTAGTAGACCCCCCACAGCACCAACCTCACCCCTGTAAAGTAAATAAACATGTAAATCATGCATCTGGTATTGAACACTGTATTAACAGTTCAGGGATTGAAGTTTTACCTAGCAACACCAAAATGACATCTCATTGTATATGACTAACTGGTTGATTTTTGGTAAAATCCCTCAAGTTAATCCCCCAAAAGCACAAATGTTTTGGAGGGAAATTAAGTTTGGTTTAACAATATGTATGAGCTGTTGATAAATGCTTTTACAAGGCCTTTGAACACTGTTACACTGAGTACAAAAAGTACATGTTAAATATACAAAATAAACAATATTAGCACATTAAGTACCGTTTATACCAAGTATAGGCTTCCATCAGCGCACATGAAGGGAGATGTGACTGAAAAGTCAGCGGCAAGTTTCACAGTCTTGTGTGGAACAGCTTTTTGTTTACATGCGTGTACACACAAGTTGACAGCCGATTCTGCTCCCTGGATTCTTTCTGAAACTCAAAGGTCCCAGACCCCCAAACCCTACGACTGACAGTTCCCACAACTCAAAGTAGGGGGAGCTAACTGAGCACGGCAAGTGACATCCATGACGGACAGGCTGGAACTGGACACGAGTCGGTTCCTTATAACCCATTCACAGGGATTCTGGAGAGGGAACCGGTCTAGTCTGGTCCACCTTCAGGAGATGGAGCAGATGGTGCTACTGGCCTGGTTCTTCAAGGCTTCCCTCTTCTTCAGCTCTCTGGTGATCCTCCTCCGGATTCCCTCCAGGTACAGACTCCTGTCAAACTGTCCTGCACCCAATGGAATGCTGGGAAACACAAAGCAGTCAAGGTCAACAGTTGGTAAACTGAACACTTTCGCAATGTTGGCTACCTGTTCCAAATATTGACATTAGGACAGTGTTGCTAAGAAAGGCTGGGTTGGGACTGACTTGTCTCGACCGGGACGCAATTTAACCTGGAACATTCCGATGACAGGCCGGTGGTCTGATGTCTTTATCGCGGAACAACTAGTGTACTTTATCACTTTGATGTCATCCACGTGCCTGTTCCTGAACAGTATTCTGTCCTGAAGCGGAAAAAGATTCCAGAAGAATGGGTTTAAAACCAACTACTGTACATGAATGACACAGTGCGACTGAAGGTCACACTTACTGTGTAGGACGGAGTTCTCTGCTTAGAGGTGGTGTCGTACACATCGCAACCCACGTCGAATTTGTATGTCGGGAGGAACTGAATCGGTGCTTCCTGGAAACCTTTAAATATGGAACCTAGAACACAACAATTAAATTATATTTAGATGTATCAGTCTGCAGCCTATGCCCAAATACCTCTGTATCTTAGTTGTAACGTTATGTTGTACCGTCTTTCATTTCCTTGGAGAGTTGGTCGTGGTGAAGCAGAGGGTCCATATCCACACCAAGGGTCTGGGTCAGAACGGCATCTACCCCGACACGGTCTTTACTGAGACGGAAGTTAAAGTCTCCAAACCAGAAAACCTCATCAAACCGCGTTGTAACATCCGCTGAAAGGAGTGAAACAGACATGATCAGAAACCTCAACACCGAGTTTGTTCTGTACTTGTAAAAAAGACTACAAGTACAGCATTTCTTTATACAACCTGGTGGAGGCTCTTCTCTATGGGGCAGCAGCTCTTCCACATAGTAGTTGTACTGCAAATGAACAACTCTTGTATTTTGTAGGACTTACAGGGCATAGAGCGGTAAGGATTGGTGTCTGGAAGCCCTTTAGGGAGAGACAGTGCTTCAATGATCTTGTTGTAGTCCAGAATCCTCTCGTACACTTTGGAATCTCCAGCTGGAACATAAGGACTTGTATTAATCACTAGGATAGTGGTCAGACTGCATCTGCAGTCTTTACATGACTTCCTTAACCACACAGGTTTCACTCACAGGTAAAATGAGAGGTGATGAAGAGGAAGGAGGTGCCAAAGAAGGTGAAGCCAATCCCCACTGCTCCTTTGGTTTTGATCTGAGATATGATGCGTGTTGTCACCGTAGCGTGCTCCACTTCTGTTACACGTCCCAGGTCACATGGTGGGGAAAGGGCGGGACTAGATCACGTTTAATCTGTCATACTAACATGGCCACCCATCGTCCCCAGTGTTCAGTGGTCTCCCCTCCCTCTGGAACATTCCCCGGGTTCTAGCTGTAAATTAGGTGTTTTCAGTCAACTTACTCAAAAGTGAAACGAGGGTGAAATAACAAATTGTAATAACATTTTCTGGAAGGGCAACAGATGTAGCTTCCCTCATCTTTATTCACGTGTGTAGTGTCTTGTCAATATGCCTTACGCTGCCTCCACCAGTCTCCCCTCTACAAGCCCTGCAGCCATCAGTTGTCCTAGCTTATATATTTGTTCAATATTTGTCATTCATTGCCACGTGTTAAAATGTCAGAAATGTGAGGCAAAATCTTGGTTGTCACTTTGTCAAACGAGATATCTGTGTAAGGAGTGGAGGGCAAACGGCACCACTATAAAGAATGTGTTAAGAACGTTGTATAAAAGCTGCATCCGCAGTTGGATATGTTGGATATGTAGCAGTAGCTAGCTAGAGAAGGTGCTCTGGGTGGTGATTGCTTGGTCGACGCTCCGTTGAGTTTCTCCCTGTCTGTCTATATGAGAAATCACGCAATTTAAATTAGATGGGAAATCACTGATTTATCGTCCTCTAGGAACAACCAGTGTGGAGTAGAGAGGCATTTAGACCAACCTGAGCAGAACCAGATGAGGTCTCTCCTAACGAACATGGTGAGGTAGAGGACTCCATGGGAAGCAGCATACAGCATCACATAATACGGTCCCAGAGTCTCCTGAAGACGGACCTCCCATTCCCTCCTTCAACACGAACACACACATCAGCATAGAGTACTGAAGACACCACGGATGTTTTACATTCCCCGTGCACTTCTCTCATACCGGTCTGGACATCCTTCCTGGACTCCGATGACGTAGAAATCTTGTGCAAATTCAGAGTCCGTCGGGAGCAGCAGATCGTCTAGGTTGTTTGGAAGCCCCTGAAATGGACACAGAAGGGATTGTTTCAACGCGGGACAGGACCCCAGGGCGTGGGACGGGTGGAGACAGGCAGGCAGACGGCACCTTCACCCCCTGCATGTTCCATGTGGCGATGTAGACACCAACTCTCCTCTCTGGGAAGTAGCGGTCCAGCTCCTCGGCCCCCAGCAGAGCACCACTGCCCAGCACGCTGCCCTCCAGAAAACTCCTGGGACACGATTAACAATTAGGCTTTTAACACTGCAGTCTATTAACGGTATAGCAGCATCAGGTTTCTTGGCATCAAAACCAAGGCCCATTTTTGCTGTCTGGATGATGGAAAAGCTGGTCTAATTCTCATACCAACTTTCTTTTATCAGAGTAACCTCTTTCGCTTGGCCAGTCCAAAAGCATATACCCCAACGCTACTGCTCGGACAGCAAATACTGCCATGGCGATCTTTATAGCATTGTAATAACCAGGGAAAAGGGTCTGTGGGCCCCCCTGAAAAACATGATTCAAACCCTAGACTAGCAACCATGCAGGACTGATTTTTTACAAGGTGGGTTAGATGTAGTTAAGCAAATAGCGCAGGATCTTTCACCAGTGAACTGGAAAGTTCTCAAGCAAAGTATGTAAAAAGTACATATCCAGTATTAGCATAACTATTAATTAGCTAGCACAAAATATTTAATTGACCTGTTATATTACCTTGCTTTCACCTACACATCGAAAGTAATTATTACAAAGAATAATTTTAGCTAAAGCTATCTATATGGACATATGATATGTAGATGTTTTTCTTAGCTGGGTAGGTGGTTGGAGGTCAGCATTTTTTGCAGCAAAATGTGAACGTTGCAGGTAGCTAAGTTTATATTGAACAAAAATACAATCACCCAAGTAGTTAGCAGGCTAACTGGGCTACACTTGCACTCAGGATCAACTGGATTCCATAGCTATAAAGACCGACTCCACTACCACAAAGTTTGACAGCATTAGTAGCACCTTCAAAGTCAAACTAAAATCAAGATTGAGGCTCGAGATGATCTTTAAGTGGGCGGGCTTTATCGCAAAGACACACCTTGCCAAATAAGGCCGGGAAAAGGTAGCTCAGGCCTTCAGAAAGCCATCAAGACTGACACCGGAACACACCCAGTAAAGGAAGCTGCAGCATGTATGTGGATCCGTTTCCTCAACAGCATCTCATGGCTTAAGTTCATTGTTAGAAATTGGTACGACAATTAACTTAGCCTTGAAATGCTTTTGAAAAAAGCATCGGACAACAGTACCAAGAGTTTAGTGACCCTACCGGTTTCTGACGTCCTTGGGTCTGATGGGATTCAACACGCTGAAGGTGGACTTCATGGAGCTGACGGAGGTGTTGTCCGACACCATGGTCTCCAGAAGCCGGCTGTCACTCAGGTTCCTGTGCAGGTGCAGCCTCCCCGGCCCAGCTTTCCCCGGCAGAACGCCATAATCCACACAATCTCTGTCAATCCGATTAGTGGTTCTTAAGGAAACAGATTCAAAGCTCTGCCCCAGAGCAGGAAGCGTACCCAAGGCCTGTAAAGGGGAGAGGCGTACCTTGGAAGACCACCCTCGCTGCTCTGCATCGTCACCGTGCTGGTCGTGGGGTCTCCGCTCGTATTCTGAGAGGCTCTGGCCCCTGGCTCTGAAGGCCGGAGACCTGGTAGGAGCCGAGAGGGGCACCAGGATGGAGCTCTGTCCGTTCCTCAAGGCGGAAGTACTGTTCAATGTGAACACACTCGTAACTGCCGAGTCCTCCTTAAGAGAATCTGTGGAGGAACTGGTCTCGGCTGGGTCAGTCAGACTCTCCTGGCTGTTTTTAAGTCTCCTGCTTCTCAACTTCTCTTCCATTGAACCACTTCTTCCCACCAAAGCCAGTGCACTGGGCTTGGGCAGTGGGGGCGGTCTGGGCTGATATGGACTGGACTTGCTGCTTTGGTCTCCGACATCCTGAGGGAATTTCAAGGTGTTTTCGAGAAGCTTGGTGGTTTTGGCACCACCAACTCCTCCTGGATCCTCCCCACCTGGAGCTCCACCAGGTAACCCTCCACCAACAGGTTGATGGGGGTTGCTGTCCTCCCCATTCTCAGTCATCCTCATACCAGGCTGCACCTGTTAGATTTCAGTATGGGGACTCCATTTGGCCTAGAAAGAGTAAGTGTGTTTAGCTACTATTGAGAATGTATGGACAAAATATTTAAGGAACAGAAACTATTGATTGTTTAGTTACATTATTTTGGGCTAACTTCTCTAACTATAGGACATGCCTCCAAACTGGCCAGTTAAGAACTGACACCAATAAGAACAGTTAAAACATGCCCATGTAATGTTTCTATTCACTAACGTTTCTGTCAGCCCATCTCACGTTGACAGCCCCCTCGTTTAGGATTTACCTGGTGCTTTCAATGCAACTTTCGCCACATTCAAAACACTTGTTGTGACATCTCAATGTGACATCTCAACCTTGCAGTGCATTTAGGACTATTAGGAATTGTAAAATAATGGAAACTATTCAAGCTCAGAAAGGAAACAACTGTGGTTAAATTTGGATTTTACAGGTTCCTATAATAATAATGATACTGCTACATTCAAGATCGGAATAGTCTGAAAAGCATTTTAATAACATCTAATCGTAGCATCCGTGACATTCAAGGAGAGCCGGAGGTCATCCATAATAATGGAATTAGATGACAATTAAAAACAAACATGTAAAAAATGGTTTTCCATTAATTTGAAATTACATAGATTATCTGGTTCCCAGAAGTGTTTTTATATAGGATTATTCCGGATAGCTAAGTGTAATCTGCGCTGTCCGCAAACGTACGATTTATGGAAAATTGAGGGTACTAAATGTGCGAGAGCTGAAACAGCGACCATGTAGACTCTGTATGTTGCTGTTATATTAACACTGTACTCTGTACTCTCACAATTAACTCCAATGACAGCCTAAAGTTGACTGAATTTAGGGGCTTCTAATGTTGTTAGCTAGCTAAACTAGCTAATTAACTAGCTACTATGTAATGTTTTGTAGAGAACTTACGAGGTTAGCTAATGCACTCGCATACCTTTTGTATATAATAAAATTAAACATGATATTCTGCTACTCATTGTTTTGCTTATTAGCTAGTTACTCTAAAGTTATAATAATCAATATTTTGCTTTCACATTACCAGCCGAGATAGATACATTTATGCTAGGTCGCTTATCTACGAGGCCATGTCATTGTTGTGTTATTTAATAGAGAAGGAAGCTGACGTCCGGTTGTTACTAAGAATGTGGTTACTCTAACACCAATGCAAATAAGACTAATATCAATGTCAACGGCATTATTTGCTGGATACTTTGGCTGCATCTAACCTAGCGTTAGTAAGCTAAGTAGCTAGCAACAGTATTATACAGAACAGTAGCTACATACAAGTTGTGCTAGTCAGGAATTAAAAAAGGCATTGACATTTCACATAATTTAGTCACAATACAGTAGTATCATTAAATTAGATACCTGGCGGAAACCCAAATCAATGTGTTCGTCCATTGCAGGTTTGTAACTTACATAGTATCAAGTTAACTAGCTATATCTACTTCTTATCATAGCTTGCCAATTGTTAGCTCCGAACGCAAAGCAAACTTTCCATTTCCTTAGCAACGCTTGACAACACGTCTAGTTCCCAGAGAAGCAGGTATAGGCGTTGACTAGAACGGATTAAGTTATTTGTCAGATTTGGCCGTAATAATGATGCGTTCGTAATCGGGTGGGTAGTAGAACAATATGAGTGGGAGATCCATGTATCCGCACAAACAATAGGGGTAGCTGTGCACAAACTAGCGTTGCCTCTTCCTCTAGAAAACATCCACTACAGCCCAAGTGGCAGTTATTTCACGTTGCAGATAGGTCGGAACAAGGCTTTTCTTTCAAACAAATTTACAACATATCAAGCATCCTTCCAATTAAATAAGACATCTGGAACTTTGTATGTTTTCAGCACGTTCTTCTAAAAGTGGTGTTCATGAGACAAAATTGGTCTCCGATTCTTGTATTGTACATCATTCAATAATGTACTACATCGCCCATTTTTAAAAGATATATTACAACGTGCAAACCATGTGATACAAAATGGTAAGATATACCAATTGTATGTACTTAACATCCTGGAATGCATCGTTGGGATTATTTGTGAGAATTGCCAGAATCATCAGATATACAAAAACAGTTTGAGCCTTCCTGGGGTTATGTTGATTCACAATAAAGTATGAAAAACACAGCTGAATTATCAAATGACCTTTACGTCATCTACACACATTCACGAATCCCACTACAATGACATAGTGGGTAAAGAGTGCCAGTTGGCTGGCTGATGAGGCAATTATGTCTCATTTACCATACGGTCACCGAGGCTGTTTACCCAGAGTAAATACACATACATGTATCTGAGTTGTTTGAGAACTGTTATGTTCCCGTGTTTACTTATGTTCAAGATGTTTACTGCCTCTCATTTAACGTCACGGCAGCACATACGTTTTCTCCAGTGAATCACAGTGCTTTATCTGTGGTTGAACAAGCTCTCTGGCATTGAGTCAGACTCTCGTAAAGAGCAGATGGATGATGCAGCTGGTTTCGTGCGAGTCTGCTCCTGTTGAATTTTATTGCTTGGATGCAAGAGCCACTGCAGTCATGGTGACGGTGCCTGCATTAATTGAACAGGTGTGGTTATGAGAGCGGGTCTATGAAAAACGCCCCCGATATTGGCACATGCGTTAAATAGATAGGATAGGCCTATTTAATGATACTCATGCCCACAATCATTTATTAATCACCAAACAACCTCATCGTTGCAATCTACCAAAAACCAAGAAGCCGTAAGTAAAGTTTATGGAACAATGATTTATTGAAACGCTTGATTAAAAAAGGTATAACAGATGGATAGTAAATGGATGCCACCCGCCGTAAAACACTAAGAAAAAGTTCGTTTAAAACAAGAAGAACAGTGATTGTGTTCACCCTGCAGTTGTCACGCCCTCTGCTGGTCGGTCCCTTGTCTCTACTCGGAACCCCTTTTAACCCCGTCCTGTTAAATCATGCCCCTCATCACCGGAATTCTAGTCACCTGTTGTTCATCTGATCCACTATTTAGTTTTGTACAGTGTCACTTAATTAGTTAGGTATTGTTTGTAATGTGCTTTTTGGATTACTGCGGCTAATTGTTTATACGGCTTTGCAACGTATTACAAGTTGAGTTCGTAACTAACGTTATTTGCCTCCTTTTTTGTCCGAGTAGTAGTAGTATCAAACGTTAGCACTTATCCATATGATATCTGAAAATGGCCCTTTTATGACAAGCCTTAATGTCGGGCACTGATTATGTCAGAATTAATTTAGCAGATTTCTGAATACAGTTTGGTTTGACATTGTTTTTTGCGATTCAAGACAAAAGAAACCTCAGATTTACATGTGTTTTGTGCTTTCACGTTTTCTTTTATTCGTAAACTCAAAGATGAACGATATTAATCTTTGATGAAGACTAAAGTTTACGACAAGACTGATTTCTAATGCTGCAGAGAAAATATTCAGCGGTGTCTCAGCTGAAATCATTCCGACTGACGCCGTGGTAATGATATTTTGGCGTTCGATATTTTACAGATTTTCAAACATTCAAAGCTCAATAGCTCGCTAACAATTTCGTTATGATCGAAAAAAGTTAGACTACAATGTACAGGTCTCGAGTCGACAGTCGTTTTCCAAATGCTGGCGACATTCCAGACAGTCTGCCCACAACCAAAAGGACGTCGCAAGGGAGCGTCAACAAAGTGCACATTAAAGCTTTAAAATCTAAACATATCTGGCAATGTCACCTATAAACTTCAAATCAATATTAAACTGTTCAGGAAGAAAGAGAAATTGCCTGCGTTTTATAGATTGCTAGAGATAGCCCCCCTATTGGAAATTCCAGTTGAAAATACGGTTACTAGTCTATTGGAATTAACTGGTCTCATATGTTTTTTACTGGTTACAGCTAGATCAAGTTGAATTTCAAAAATCTAATGGTTTAACAAGTTAATACCAGATGAAACCATATAAAACCAATAAAGTTATGGGGGGCACCTGCTTCACCAGTTCCACCCAGTTGAAACCAGGATGTAACTGGTGTTTGTTTCAACTGTATACAATTGGTGAACTGGTGTAACAAACCCAATAAAATGTAATTGGTAGCATAACTTTCAAAATCTAACCAATTTTATTTGCCATGCAGAGAACAAGCCGACCAGCATCTGCATAAAACAATGTATTTATCGGCTTTTTGTAACGCGGGATGGTTCCATATAGTCTCACTCCAGGAGTCAGCCTACTTTTTAATTAGATATATTCCCTTAGTTAGCAAGCTGTTGCTTTTTTTGTAGTCTATCAAACAAACTGTATGCCTAACTTTAAGCTGGTAAAATAATAACTGTATTTACAGTTCATAATGTGTATACCTGCTGTTGCTAATGTGTTTAATGATTAGCTACATGTTTTCTCTATAATTCAGATGAAGAGAACACATTGAGATAGCATCTGGAGAAGAGGACCCCCTCCCAAAAATAAGCCCAGAAACTGTCACCCGACAGGAAAGGCAGGGCTGAGGAGGTCACTACAATAGGAATGTATGATGTTTATGACTATTGATAGGTCATTTTGTGTGCTTAGGTAAACATATTTAAGGCTATTTAGAAGCCTAGAATTGGACACAGATGTTTAAAAGTTTGGAGTTTTCCATACACCCTCCAACAGAGTGCACTGTACGACTGTGTCATGAGCTGGGTAGCACGGAGCCTTTCGGTGGTGGGATTCTGGGGAACACTTTTTTTGAAACGCACCTTGGACACTTCGGATTATTACGCACACCTGTTTCACTTGGTGATTTGTGTGTATATATATGTCCCTTGCTTCTGTCACTTGGTGATGTGTGTGTGTATATATACGTCCCTTGGTTCTGTCACTTGGTGATGTGTGTGTGTGTATATATGTCACTTGGTTCTGTCACTTGGTGATGTGTGTGTGTGTATATATGTCCCTTGGTTCTTTCACTTGGTGATTTGTGTGTATATACATGTCCCTTGGTTCTGTCACTTGGTGATGTGTGTGTATATGTGTCACTTGGTTCTGTCACTTGGTGATGTGTGTGTGTATATATATGTCCCTTGGTTTTGTCACTTGGTGATGTGAGTATATATATGTCCCTTGGTTCTGTCACTTGGTGATGTGTGTGTATATATGTCCCTTGGTTCTGTCACTTGGTGATTTCTGTCTATAGACATGTCCCTTGGTTCTGTCACTTGGTGATGTGTGTGTGTATATATGTCACTTTTTTTCTGTCACTTGGTGAAGTGTGTATGTATATATATGTCCCTTGGTTCTGTCACTTGGTGATGTGTGTGTATATATGTCACTTGGTTCTGTCACTTGGTGATGTGTGTGTATATATATATGTCCCTTGGTTCTGTCACTTGGTGATGTGTGTATATATATGTCCCTTGGTTCTGTCACTTGGTGATGTGTGTATATATATGTCCCTTGGTTCTGTCACTTGGTGATGTGTGTATATACATGTCCCTTGGTTCTGTCACTTGGTGATGTGTGTGTATATATATGTCCCTTGGTTCTGTCACTTGGTGATGTGTGTGTATATATGTCCCTTGGTGTGGTTCATTGTCGTATGTAACGTCTTTCCGTCAGTACACGTCACGTTTGGTGTCCGTATTTGTTGCTTATGTAGCTGTTTTGTTTCAAAAGTCTGTGTTCTTGTGTTATTTGTTTAATAAATCCATGTCTTTATTTCAAAATGTCTGCATATGGTTCCAACTCTCCTCACAACCATGACAACCTGGATGGGGACCAGAAAATGATGGCCACCATAAGTTCTGCTTGTCACCAACAATCAAAGGTATGTCAGTGTTTTGAGTGGTTGATTAAGTGATCTAGTGCAAGGTAATGTAGCGTGTGACGTGTAGGGGTGGGGTCTATCTGTTTTGGTAAATAGTTTACTTTCCCATGCTCCTCCATGCCGGCACTGCATCTAGTCTACGTATTTCGATGTCATATGACTGCCATATAAATCTAAAGTGTACTGAATATCACATCAACATACTGAAAATAAGTTGTTTTTGTGATGAACCTTCAGGTCTGTTTAACTGACAGATTTACCTGTGTATAGGATAAGTCAGAGTGTGACAACAAAAGAGTTCTGTCTTCAGATGATGAGATAGGACATCCAAGCAGTTGCCCAATGAGTGAAGTTTGTTATGCCTGATATAAATAAACAAAAAAAAAATTAAACTCTGTTGTATTGTTGCATCTCTCACTTCTTGGCCAGAGGAAGTAGTAGCCCCTAAGCCATATATCACGCTTCTCACTCCAAGGTAGACCCAAGTGCAGACACGGACACCGGTGTATCGTAGAATAGTACGCATTATTTATTTGAAAGAGGGTAGTCGGGCAAGCAGTTGTTTGGTACACAGTGTGGCTCCAGTGTGGGACAGGCAGACGACAGGCTGGGTCGGTGGTCGGGGAGGCAGTTTGTTGGTTCACGGTGTGGCTCCAGTGTGGGACAGGCAGGCGACAGGCTGGGTCGGTGGTCGGGGAGGCAGTTTGTTGGTTCACGGTGTGGCTCCAGTGTGGGACAGGCAGGCGACAGGCTAGGTCGGTGGTCAGGGAGGCCTAAACATAAATCGTAGCAGGAACACTAGGGCAGGCTGAGGGATGTGACCACTTGACAGAACATACAAGACAAACTGGCAACTGGAACAAACAGAGATGACAGGTTAAGTAGGCAGGGATAACGAGGGAATGGGAGACACCTGGTGGGGGTGAGACAAAACAGCACAGGTGAACACAATCAGGACGTGACAATATTATAAATATCTCCAGAGATGCATTGAAGTCTTTCCTTTACAATTAGTATTCTGAATGCACAGATGCAGGTGTTGTGGTCCTCAGCAAAATTGACAGATGGCTCCAAGGGTACCAGCAATTAAAGAAATAAAAACCTCTACTGTCAGTGGAACTCAGATCTTCCACAAAAGTACTTGGAACATAGAGTCAGTACTGGGACAGTTGTTGCCTTGCATTGTCATTGAGATTTTTGTTATTTCCAGTGATAATTGTACAAAATATATTTTCCTCATCTCTAGGATTCTGGACATGTAATTTTGGTAGTAGTCTTCTTTACTATTATAGTAGAAACTAGAAAAGCTACAATTCCAAGGAAATTGTAATTGGGGTTTGCTGTCGCACCAGCTGTGTCTGGTGTCCAGCTGTGTACTGGCAGTAAATTAACACAGATAATCTCCCGGTATTTAGCTGGCCATCTCCCAAATACAAAAGATATGTCCCATTAGCCAGCTAGCAAAAAAGACAGAATTAAAAATACTGAATAGCTGGCAAAATAACTTATGCCTTACCTTTAACAAAGTATGGTTGGCAGTACGTTAGACTGCGTTTTAAAAACAATAGCAGAGTAGTAAATATATAACCCGTCACACACAACACACAGACAGACACACACACACACACTTGCCGCCTCCATTCCATCCATTTAAAGGACAAAGTTGTTCATTAAACTTCTCTATTGTACAGTAGTGCAGAGATATCTCCCCCTCCGGAGAGGTCTGTGTGAGCGAGCGGGAATCGATGCCCTGATATGAGATTCAGTCTAATGAGGATCAGAAACATCTTAATAAAGGCCCATAATCCAGACTTAATCCCTCATTACTGCCCAATCTGCATTCAGTGCTCCTACCTCCACATCCTCCTCACATTGTTCTCTCCCTCTTCATCATTCACAGAGGGCCTCGCTCTCTTCTTCTCTTCGTGTCGGTTATATTATATCCCCTCATTAGACTTTTAGAAGAGAAGTGCTCCAGGGGTGAAAATACTGCTTTTGTGTGCAGTTCTTATAGTATCAGTTGACTGAAATGGAAACTGAGACGTATGCTTAATAACTCCAGACCAGTGTGGAACTGGGACTCCGATGTATTGTTTTGTTAGAGATAGGAAATTCTATGTTATAATGGAGCGTTGAGATAGGCTGTACTTGGACCAGAAGTTAAAAGCCACACTTTCGAGTCATACTTGCATACTTATGACCTTGGAGTAGTCAGATGTATTGAAAAGTAATTCAGTCTGGAGAGGAGCCTCCATTAAATCCACTTGTAAAGAACATGTATGTCATGGCAGTATGAGTTTTAATAATGTCTACGATTTCTATTTTTCTGTGATGGAATCATTGAAATGTGGGTCTTTTATGACTTTATTATGGGTCTTCTGAAAATGTGACAAGTGATTGTAATCTTTTTACCACAACTGTGGTGGTCGTGTACATGTATAAGTCTACTCTTCCTATCAGAACCAAGGAAATCAATCAAATCTAGACATGCTTTTGATCATCCGGTTGTTGAAGCTAGTTCCTGTATCTTTACCGTCTTTCAGGTTTAGAATGGATTCTGATGTTATATAACCACTTTAAATTAAAATAAAAACAACGTGTAAATCCCTACGAAGCATTTCAACACAACAATACAAATGTCCTGTTACAGGAGGATTTCTTTTCCTGTTGCAAACATTCCTGTTCAATGTCCTAATGTAAGTTTGTTTATTGGTGGTTTTATATTATACCCCCGCATGACCACGAAACATCAACAATATACCTAAGGCTCTATTACACTACTATCTTGGAACAATGTAGTTGAGCCCTGTGCTTGAAAAAAGCAGCCAAACCCTGTATAAAAAAAGGATTATCGACATCAAGGGCATTCGCTCCTGCCAACCGAAGTACATGCTCCAACCTACACTAATGAAGGAGGTTAATGTTGAATTATGCACCCAGGGATGGAGAAGGAGGGCAGGACATTTCTCTCCTTCAGCGGTTGGGTGCAATGGTCCGTGAGTGGGAAAAGGATCTTGGGGTAAGAGTGCAGAAGGGTTGATGTAGCTGGAGTGAAGGCCCCCCATAGTAAACACCTCCCCCCTCACCCAGTGTGTTGTCCAGGTGAGGAGGAGGGAATAAAGCACAACATGATAAGATAATGTGAGGCCATTCTTGTTAAAATAAGAAACATAAGACGGCAGAAATGCAGGCCAGACAGGAATAGCTGATGTCAGAGGGAGACAGTGATGTTCTCTGACTGTCGTTTGTTGGCGTTAGACTTAAGAGGGAATGACAGCGTCATGAGAACATTCTCTTTTTGGTCTTTTAATTGGGATTTGGGAAAATGTTTAATTCTAAATGTATACCTGCATTGTATGAGCACTTTTCTAATGGAATTTAAGTTTCTGTTGGATTCAATGAGGGTGTAATACAAATCGCAATTGCATGTAGAATCCACATCTAGAACATTTATGATATCCCCAGAGGGTCAAAAGAAGTGAAAAAACAACATCATTACTTAATGGACGCTTTCTGAAAACAAAGTGTTATGCAATGATTACTATATTATGGAGACCCAAGCGAAATGAATGATTTGTTTGCAATATAATGGAGATGGAAGGGAAGTGATTGTAAGCCTTGGAAGAAAAGGTGAGAGATTACTAAACTCAAATGACGGCATTAAATCTCCTAAGAGGTTGTTTTTTCCATCAACAAGCTGTGTGTTCCACTTCTATCCCCACCATTACTTCATTTCCATGCTTCCGTTCTATATATATATATGGGTATATGCCACACCCAACCCCACCATCATGCCAGACACCCAAACCCTGGAATTGGTTTTCATTTTATGCTAAAAGGTGGATTTGAAGGGGCCCCGGTGAGCCTCAACATGAACTTTCCCCAGAATTGCTTCACCCATGTCCTCCCCCATCCCCCCTCCCCTTGTGTGTTTAGTGGGCAGAGAGGAGCAGGTGCTGACAACTATCCTAAGGGCTGTGTGTGCGTGTGTGTGTGTGCGTGTGTGTGTGAGCAATCGTAGAGAGCATGTGTCAGCTAACAACGTGTACACTAATCACACACGATAGCATCTTTAGGAGACAGGGCGCAGACACTCGTTAGTGCCCTGGGCATCGACACTCGTTAGTGCCCTGGGCATCGGGCCAAAAGCAGCCGTGACTGCGTGTGAACACACACAAAATCACCCCACGGGTGATTTCAGGGGCTTCATGCTCAGATCTCCAGATTACACTGTACGTGTGACCTGCTTGATATACGACCAAATAAGAATAGTGTATTATTTAAAAAATGTTTATTGTTCCACGCATCAGACAGATAAAAAAAAAACTAAAAAAGAAACATTGTCAAATAGAGTAGTTGTAATTTAATGAGTGTTACATCAAAGAACACAAGACGTTGTGTTGTTCCTCTCTGTCCTGCCTCCCTTGGTTTGTTTCGTCTGGAAGCCTGGGGAATAAGCCAAATGCTGGGTGGGAGGGGTTTACAGCTCAGAGGCCCTGGGTCTGTAACAGCAGTGTGTTGCCACTGGTTAATATGTCCCCCCCACACAGATTGACCCGAGACATTGGTCCCAACCCAGTTACCCTTATTGTGTCATCATCAACATCCCTGATATTGGTGTTGTAATGTTTGAATGAATCAAATCTTTTATTCAAACTGAACCGGAATTCATGATTGGTTGTTTTTCGTATGCACATACACACTGCGTTGTAGTGCGGCATAGCAACTGGGTCCAGGGTTGATGGCCACCTTGGCCAGGAGTCACACAAAGGGTGGTGACAATTGGGCCAGCTCCTTTTAGGTCAGCCAAGTCACACTGGCAACTCTTTGTGTCCGGACGTGCACCAACTGTGGTGATTTGGTGGAGAAGTGTCCTTCTCTAAGCACATAGGTGGAGAAGTGTTCTCCTCTAAGCACATAGGTGGAGAAGTGTCCTCCTCTAAGCACATAAGTGGAGAAGTGTCCTCCTCTAAGCACATAGGTGGAGAAGTGTTCTCCTCTAAGCACATAGGTGGAGAAGTGTTCTCCTCTAAGCACATAGGTGGAGAAGTGTCCTCCTTTAAGCACATAGGTGGATAAGTGTCCTCCTCTAAGCACATAGGTGGAGAAGTGTCCTCTAAGCACATAGGTGGAGAAGTGTCCTCTAAGCACATAGGTGGAGAAGTGTCCTCTAAGCACATAGGTGGAGAAGTGTCCTCTAAGCACATAGGTGGAGAAGTGTCCTCTAAGCACATAGGTGGAGAAGTGTCCTCTAAGCACATAGGTGGAGAAGTGTCCTCTAAGC
>JACXGK010008650.1:7196-21940 GCA_016801125.1 Novumbra hubbsi | reverse complement strand
AGACACTCTGTATGTACGCACTGTGTATGTAGACACTCTGCATGTATGCGCTGTGTATGTAGACACTCTGTATGTATGCGCTGTGTATGTAGACACTCTGCATGTATGCGCTGTGTATGTAGACACTCTGTATGTATGCGCTGTGTATGTAGACACTCTGTATGTATGCGCTGTGTATGTAGACACTGGGAGTTGAACACCTACTAAAGACCTACTAAATTAACTAACAGTTGGATGGTTTATGGGCTGTATTGTTGTCATTTACCTCCATTAAAATGCTTATATCTATTTAATAATCCTAACCCTAACAATTATTCTAACCGTAATCTTTACCCTTACCCTAAACATTTTTGGAAACCAGGCAATAATCTCAGTAACCAGTTCTTTATCGACCGATAGTTTGTTGATAGTATTACAACCTATAGTACATCAACAGATGGGAATTGGGACAAGAAAAAGTTTATCGCAGCAAATTAAGTCGGCAAATGTTCCTAAAATGGGGTTTTAAAAAACGGCTGCAAAATGTCCAAAATGGTTTCAAAGTTTTAAGATGCACTGCAAAGTTTAAATAAACACAGCTACATATTAAAGGAGCTGAAACCTTTGGTTAAACTGTAAGGGATGTGGTAGGGTGGAACAAGCCCACATCATAATATACAATTGTGAATACTAGCTTAGCCCTGGGATAAAACCTCCCTTAGCTTCAGGCTTAGGTGCAGTGTACATTTCATTATAAATAGATTTGAGTTTGTCTCTCCTCAAACCTTTACTAAATTGTCTACCAGCGGTGAGTTTAACCAACTAAACATAGTTTTTCCACTGTACACACAGAACATTGATCTATTCAGCTACATCCTGCCTCTACCCACAAACAAGCTTTCACACACTAGTAGCTATGTACCTGCTCACACCCACCCACCCACCCAACCACCCACACACACACACACATACACACACACTGTTGGAGGGTCAATGTGTCAAAAGTCCTGTCAGTCAGCTAATTAACTTCTCTCAGCCAACCCATTATACTGTAGGTGACAAACATGAATTAATATGACAGAAGTCATTTATCACAAATTAATTCCATCCAGTTTTTGTTCTTTGACATCATTACATGAAAAAGGGCACCTGGACCATGACTAACTAGTCACATTTTCTGTCTCTTCACATTTTCTCACGTTTCCCAGTCTTTCTTTTTATAGTTTTCACAAAGATGTCAAAGCAAATGCAGTCAGGGTGGGCATCTAGATCAACCAATGGCATGCAGATGTTAATTGAAAGGCCTTATTTGTGGTAGGTGAGACAAGCTAGGATCTCATCTCAGGTCTCCAGGCTTGTTTCATTCTTTTTCCCTCTAACAATGAAGGAACCAAGGTGACACCATGTAACCAAACATGAGAAAAAGTTGGACTCACAATAAACACTGCATCAACTGTTCCTTGGATGCTTTTCACAGTCTTTGTCCATGTGTTATTTTCACCTTTCGTCTGTGTGATGGTGAAAATATGTGATACATAAAGACTCATTATATAGGAAGTAGGGGGGTTTGTAAGGCGGACAGTTTTTCAGAAAGAGTTACTAGCCACCAAGACAGAATGGTTCACACATTGATCTGTGTTTTACTCTGTGAGTACTGACTTTGTATTTGCTTTTGTTTGTTTTAAGCCAAATGTGCACTAAGGTTAATATTACTACTCTATTACTACATCACTGTTTCCATTTCTGTATTAATACTGTACTTTAATGATTTTCTTTGTCTTTGTAGTACTGAATACCCTCATCTACTGTACACACTCTAAAGATGATGGTAAATATTCATTAAGTAGATCATTCTACCATCTTTTTATGCTTCATCTTTGTTTCTGTAAATACTTTTTATGTTTTTTATTTGATATAAATAAGTGATTCAGTTGTGTTTATTTGAAATATAGAATCAAAAAATAGTAAGCATTTGCAAGGTGATACAAGACATGTTGTTTCAGCGTATTTTACCGTATTTTCAGCCACATTGGATGAACCATTTATAAATAACATCACGTTTTAAATTTGTCGCTACAATTAAGAGTAACAAAAGTATTTGAGCATTTGGCTTCATTATCACATTTCTCCTCGAAGTTTCTCGAATAGTCCTTAATGTAATCGATTGATATGAAAAACACCTCATTACCAATAACCTTTCCTATTAACGATTAAGGTTAACATAGGGTTAAGGTTAGGCATGTCAGTACTGTTTTTAAGGTTAGGAATAAGGTTAAGGGTTAGGTTACACAATTTAAAAACATTTGACTGATGTAATTATGTTGAGTTAATTAGGATTTTGCAGGTAGACTAAAGCCTGCAGTGACAACGATTAGTAACAGATATTTGTATTGTCAATAAGGGATGTGAGACTATAAAGGCGTATCATAAAATCATTGATTGATCAGTAACCAAATGTCATATGTTTGAATCAGTTAACAGTGTTGATCTTTCCACAGATCGGCTCATGGCCTCAATTAGAGTCTCTCCTCAGCCTCCCTTCTACTCAGGAGAGACAGTCAGGCTGCAGTGTCACATACCAGATTATTCATACTGGACATATCGCTGGTCCAGAGACGACGAATACCTTCACAGACATACCAGTGAAACCATCACCATCTCTCTCCCTGACCAGACTGGTAAATACCAGTGTATAGGGCGTAGGAGAGGTTTGTACCCATTTTCAACACAGAGTAACACCCTCCTTGTCAATGTCACTGGTGAGTTCACTATGGTAACTGGGAATTCCAAATTTTCATTTAAACTTTTAATTGATAATGTCTTTGGTGAATTAACAGATTGTGTCTGTAACATGTGTTTACAGATTTTATGTGTCATTGTTTTTTATATAAATTTTATCTACATTAAACCATATAGAAATGTTCTATAGGTCAATCATTATTAAACTGTATTACCCCGGGAAGTATTGTCATAGATAAGAAATATTGCTTCTCTGACTACATAGATTTTTATATGTTACCTTTTTTTCTACAGATCTGCCCACATCCTCAGTGAGTGTCTCTCCTCATGGTCTCCTCTACTCTGGAGAGAATGTTACTCTGCAGTGTAACATATCAGACTACACAGACTGGACATACAGGTGGTACAGAAATAAAAACCAACTTGGTCCTGGTTCACCTTTAAGAACCATCACCACACTGTCTGACCAGGTGAATCAGTACCAGTGTCAGGGGAGAAGAACAGATCGTCCCCAGTTATCACAACTCAGTGTTTCCCTCCACATCAATGTTACTGGTGAGTTCACTATTAAAACTCCATTAGTAACGGGTTGTTGCTTGGTATAATAGTGATGTTAGTAGTAGTGTGTTGTTGATAAACAAACATATTTACTTCCAACAGCCAATCAGCCGAACGCCACACTGAGTTCAGACCAACAGGATATATTGACAGGAGACAATGTGACACTGAACTGTACTGTAGAGTCTTCTGGATGGAGGTTTTACTGGTACAGACACAGACCAGACACTGAACCAGTAGCTACAACCTCTGGATCCTCCTACACACTCAGCCAGGTCAGTGTCCCTGATGGAGGACAGTACTGGTGTAGAGCTGGGAGAGGAGACCCTGTCTACTACACCCAGTACAGTGAACCAGTCCGCATACAGGTTACTGGTGAGTAGAACATTGTTTTAAAATAGTAATTAGTTAATTCTTTATTTGTAATTTTTTTAAAAACTTTTTTGTAAAAACAAATGTATGAACTATGTCCGTGTTGAGGCACTTTTTGCTGTTTTTATTTATTTACTCCATTTACTATTTAATCTGATGGTGTTGTGCTGTTCTCTCCTGTTGTAGTAACTGGATCCTCTACATCAGTCCTAGTAGGAGTGTTTGTGGGTCTGGTTGTTGCTGGTGTTCTACTGACCATTCTGTTGGTCCTGATGTGTCCAGGTCAACAAAGACAATGTCACACTTTTACCATTCACAACATTTTCAAGTAAAAATAGGAACTTTACTTAATAATATTAAGTTATACTTGTGTGTAATTCTCTGTACAGGTTCCTGTTGTAACAGAATATTCTGGTGAGTACATCTGTCTCTAAACTAATTCGATTAGTATGGTAACGTCTGTAGTCTTCATTAGTGTCTCTCTCCATGTAGGCCCATGCATCTCCAGAGCACCAACCAGGACCCCCAACAGGCCCAAGGATCTACCCAGGTTCAGTCTCCTGATGCTGGGTATAATACATCTCTGCAGTATGGTCAGTCTCTCAACCCACTGTAACTGTAACATACTCTGCCTTTTCTCCACCCATGTTTTATACTCAACTAACATATAAAAATAACTTTTAGCAACAATTTAATGAAAGGGACTGGAAAATGCTCTCTAACAGGGTATTAAACAAGTCCACCAGTTTGACATATGTAACATTTCTATGAAATTTTAGTTCATAAAAACAAGGGACCAACACTTTACATTGTGCATTTATATTTTATTTAGTACATGTTAGAATTATTTTAGTCAAGCTTAGATTATAATAAACCTATCAAATATGTATCTTTTCTATGACCAACAGAGGGTGCTAACATCTCCCATTAGACCAACCACTCAGACACTGATGATAATGTATTACTGATGATTTGTTATAATTGCTGACACCTCTGTTGACTAAGTGATTGTTTCTGTATGTATTTGTCAGATTCTGATTCTGCTGTTGCTAGGACAGTTGATGGGACGTATGCCCAGATTCAACTCAAGATGTTGGACAAGAATACAGGTGACTATCTACATGTGTCAAAAGGATTATAAAGGACCAATGAGAAATATGCAGTAGCTAATTATTTGATTTGTTGACTGGAATTGTCTCACAGCACCTGTTGATGTGACCTATGCTGAGGTTGACTTAACAATGTTGAAAGCCAAGAGGAAAGGTACAAGTAAAATCCCTCCATATTCACCCTATCATATCCTTACACCTGTTAACCCTTAGTTTTGTATTATACTGTTTATTTATTCTATATTATAGATCTGTTTAATTCTCAGCCCATACAGTACCAACACCATCACCAGCTGAATCAGTCTATTCTCAATTAAAACCAGTTACAGTCAATGGTAAGACTGAATCACATCTATTAAGAGGGTCTGTTACTAATGTTCTGATATTAAAGTGTATCTAAATATCTCCTAACAAACTCTATGTGCTGATATGTTACAGGTCCTTGAGGGAGATGTGAGGGACACAGTCAGTTGAGGAGCAGGAACAACAAACATGGATCTAATTTTTACCACAAACTACCTGTAGACACAAGGAGCACAGCATTACTATGCATCATACACACACACACATACCGAATGCATGCTCACACGCACAAACCCACACACACACATTAATACCTTGTCCATGAAGGAAGCCTTTTATTTAGTTGGTTACTTTTTGCTTCATACCAGGTTAATATAACCATGTATGATGCCATCCTTACTATCTGTTTTGTATTGTTATTTTTGTATTTTGTATTTTTGTTTTGTATTATTTTTATTGTGATGTTGTTATTGAATCACCTTACATTTGTTAGTCCTTTTAACACCCTTTACTTTCTGAGTGTCTTTGCATTGTCTGTATGTTTTATAAATGAACCACAAGATGACCTGGTGGTTTTCTTCCAGTAAACAGGGACGTTCTGGCAGTGCCACTCTTTTTTGGGGTTCCTTTGTTGCTCTGTACGTTTCTGTTTCCTGTCCATATTTTAGGTCCTTCCTCGATGTATTTTGTTATTTGTATTGTGTTTCTTATGTAGCGTTGGTCTATTGTATTTTGTTCTGTTCTAGTTCTTTTATTAAAAGTCCTCAGTCACCCTGCCCCTGCGTTCAGCTTCTAATATCAAACCTTTGTTCAGCCCTCTGAAACCTAATATAATAAGTATTATATTGTACCAGGAGTACATGTTACAATACAAAGCTGTATTTATTTCAACCAAAATAAAGGATTGAGAGGTTTCAAATATAAGAGAGAAAGAAAAGAATGCAAGCTCAGGAAGGTATTCAACCGCCAGTCTGTGTCAGCGGCGGCGTATTGGCTGGGTACATCAGGGGCGGCGTCACAGCTGGGCACGGCAACGGCGGCGTCTCAGCTGGGCACTGCAGACTGGCCCTCGGGGCAGGGAGCGGGACACTGGCCCTCTGACATGTGTCGTGGAGCAGGTGCTGTGACGAGGGTCTGACGTGAAGCAGGTGCTGGGACGTGGACCGGTCGTGGAGCAGGTGCTCTGGCACCGGGGGTATTCCTTGTGGCCCTGGAGCGAGAGCTGTTCGCTTCCCAGGGCCCGGGGCACCGGTGGTGCGACGAGCAGGCGCTTTCCTACGGGCTCCCTTCCCAGGGAGACAGGCGGGAGCCCTCGGTCAGCGCAGACAGGGACAGATACTTGGACTGCCTGGATCTCCCCTCAGGTACCAGCCATGGCATCCCAGGTAGCCCAGATAGCCCCCCGCCAAAAAACATTTGGGGGCGACCCTGGGATGTGGCCATGCTGGGTGTCGAGGTAACCCATGGTACTCGGGTTGAAGGTGGACTTGTCCACCCCCTGTTGACACCCCAGCCTGGATCATCATCAGGAAGATCCCAGTCATCGTATTCCGCCCCTGAATCGTCAGAGGAGAGAGAGTCAGATCCCCAGTCCCCCAACCAGGTGTATTGCTCTCTCCCCCAACGCTGCTCGTCGAATGTCGCTGGTTCTTGATGGTGGTTTATTCTGTCACGTTTGTAGTGTGCGGTTGAACCAAACGCGGACATTATGATAAAAGAAAAGGTGAATTTAATCCAGTGAACAAACGGTACAAACTACATGAAACTGTAAACATAAAATGAAAGGTTTGAAACAAACATATAAACGAAATACAAATAACACGTAGCGCATCCACTTGAAACTGGAATAAAGTAAAGACAAACTGTGAAGTTGCTCACAAACAAACAATAAACCACACCGGGTGTGGTGCAAACCTAACCTAAGTAGGCTCCTCAATCAGAGTCAACTGAATGCAGCTGCTCTGACTGGGGAGCCCACAATGGCATGGAGATGGCTAGAGGCCTCTCCATGTGACATGCCCTGAATGGGAGCCCCAAAGCACAGAGATGGCTAGGGGCCCGCATCCAGGACATGACAGTCTGTGTATGCTTACCAAATACAAGTTTCTATCAGGTGTGCCAGCCTTGGACAATCTAAATCCATTACTGTTCATGTTTGTTGTGGCTCTTTAGAAGATACCTAACAGTTGTGTTATGTGCCAGCCTGTTTATGTCCAGTGCCTTTTGGAATGTTTTTAGGGGCAGAATGGGTGTTTGTTTGCAAACCATAGGACTGAAGACATTTTTGTTTGATATGATCCACTCTGGACATCTGCAGGTAAAAGATGTGCTCTGCCTGTTTCCTTGGAATTATTACAGTTTTGCAACATTCTGTGTTGTTGCCCTTGTAGTGATAATCATCTATTTCTGTTTTATGATTCAATAATGCATAATGTGTCTCATTTTCAGGTGTGGTGAGTCAATGCTAATGAGGGGGGTGTGGCCCTTGCCTCTTGTGTGTGGACCACACCCTAAATCAGTTTTCTTGATTTTGAACCCTCCATAGAGAAGGGCTTGGTAAGACACCCTGGGGTTTACATACACCTGTAGATCACCTGTTAACCTAACACATTAGGTTAGTCCCTTTGTGTCTATGTAGCAGGTAGGGTAGATGTAAAGGGGCTTGTTAGTGACAGGCTGTTTAAGTATGTTACGTTTAGTTTGTGACAGGCTGGTTAGAGTTGTAGGGTTTAGTTTGTGACAGGCTGGTTAGAGTTGTAGGAATAATTGGGGCCTTTATCATCTCTCACCCCTGACAGACCACTTGCACGACCCTTCCCCTACACTTTAACAGTTAGCCTCTCACTTTTTGTTTGTTTCCTTTGTTGTTGTTATGTCCTTCCTTGGCTCGCTCGGAGAGAAGGGAACGCAACGGCCTATGCCTGCAGGCCTGATCAGCTCGGTAACCAACGGCCTATGCCTGCAGGCCTGATCAGCTCGTTAACCAACGGCCTATGCCTGCAGGCCTGATCAGCTCGTTAACCAACGGCCTATGCCTGCAGGCCTGATCAGCTCGTTAACCAATGGCCTATGCCTGCAGGCCTGATCAGCTCGTTAACCAACGGCCTATGCCTGCAGGCCTGATCAGCTCGTTAACCAACGGCCTATGCCTGCAGGCCGGATCAGCTCGTTAACCAACGGCCTATGCCTGCAGGCCTGATCAGCTCGTTAACCAACGGCCTATGCCTGCAGGCCTGATCAGCTCGTTAACCAACGGCCTATGCCTGCAGGCCTGATCAGCTCGTTAACCTAGACCACCGGAAGTACGACAAAGGTGTATAAACAGGGCTTGTTTATTAAACCCCACACATAGCACATACAACAACTACAATACCATCAACAACAATACAGGGCATCAACAACAATAAATGCGGGCTTACCAGGTTAGGAGAACAACCGGGCAAGTGCTGTCAAATTGAATAAATAATAAGAAGAGTCCCTAGTCTTGCCTTTCTCTACCCTAAACAATGACAAGCTAAGCCCTATAAAGCTAACCTAACTGCTACAATAAACAGTGGGACAGCCACTCGCTTCTAACCTAATGTACATAACATCAAGTTACCTGCAGGAGTATGTATACCCTAGGGTGTCTTACCTAGCCGCGCTGCAAAGCCAGTCTACTACTGAAACAATACAAAATACAAGATAGGCCTGGTAACATTTAGCAAAGGGTTACACCGCATATCAGCCCTCTGTCTTTTTTTATACCGGCCAAACAATGCCACCCTTTTGTAGGAGTCCGGATTGGAGAGCCACACCCACCTCCTCAGCACCAACGCAGGACACCTGGGAGGAATACAGGAGGAGGTAGACACAAGAGGGAATGGCACAAACAACACAGCGCTACTATGGCAAGTGGACGTAACATGCCCACCCAAAAAGAGCAAGGCCATATTTGTACATGCATTAAAACACAAATTGGGCATTGTGATACATAGGACCAACCCCTGCAAATAGGTATCTGTTAGTCACATACTTACTCTAAGACCATGAACGAGAAAGAGCATCCGCCAATACATTCTTCGACCCCTTAATGTGCTTGATCTCCAAATGATAGTTCTGCATAATCAGGGCCTAGCGCATAAGACGCTGGTTGTGGTTATACATGCTCTCAAGGAAAACCAACGGGTTGTGATCCGTTCAGTTACATTCCCCACTCCTCAAAATATGTCCGTTCTGTCCGTTCTGTGTTAGGTTTAAGGTTAGGTTCTGTGTTAGGTTTAAGGCTAGGTTCTGTGTTAGGTTTAAGGTTAGGTTCTGTGTTAGGTTTCAGGTTAGGTTCTGTGTTAGGTTTAAGGCTAGGTTCTGTGTTAGGTTTAAGGTTAGGTTCTGTGTTAGGTTTAAGGTTAGGTTCTGTGTTAGGTTTAGGGCTAGGTTCTGTGTTAGGTTAAAGGCTAGGTTCTGTGTTAGGTTTCAGGTTAAGTTTTTAGCTGGGGGACAAGGAACTGTCTGGGTCCCCACAAGCAAAGAGAAGTGTGTGTTTGTGTGTTTGTGTGTCTGTGAAGTAAGGGGGTGGGTGAAAGTAAATTTCCTTTGTGGCCAAGACTTTGTGCAACAAGACTAAATGACTAGCTCATCCACTATAAGGGTTAGGGGGAGGAGTATTTCAATCTATTATCTTGTTGGTGCAAAATGGAACAAACATGCACACATTTGTATAGTAAACCACAAGCACTGATCTCATCTCACCCTAACCCTTTGTTTTCGATAAGACTGAAAATAAAGTTTGTGTAAATGACATTATGCCATTTCCAATGGCAAACCATGGCCTAGGCCCAATCTAGGGGAAATGTTGAATTTAACTGAATACTCCTGAATAATAACAGAACCACATTGGTTTCAGATTGTTTCAGATGCATATAACATAGTTTTAATGCAAGAGAGTCAATGTTATTTTTTGACATCTATATTAGTTAAACAGTTTTGAGCAAGTCCAACTGGCCTGAATATTTTACAATTCATAGGAGCCAACTGTTCTTAGATCTGAATAGTAAAAACAATTGTGAATACCTGCCAATTTGCCAACAGTGAAATGTGCATGTCAAATAGAAATGATCATTTGGAAAGTATGAGCTGGGTACAAGCATCATTTGGTTGGAGCACAGAGCTGTTAAAACAGTTTGCCTAATTTACTAGCTGTTGGAATGTAGAGCACCTATTCTCAGCCTATTTCAATACCTTACTTCAAAGATGTGCTGCATGCTAAACAATGAATATTTATTTTTGAATGAAAGGAATATGAAGTGAGCATGGAACAATATAACATTGTACTGACAGTAGTACAGACCATATAACTTGCCTACTCTGGCCTGTGCTTGAAAGCATAAACGCAACACCTACAGTGTGCAATGTGTACATCTGTGCTAACATAACCACATCAGATATGGACACTAAATAAAACACTTTCAGCTTGTCTGCAGGAATGTAAGCAAATAAAAAGTTGAAAGTTGAAAACATACAAATTAAGACAAATAATGTCTTGGGTCCTTTGTTGATTACTTATAAACCATGTCTCTGTATGAAAGCAGTGCTAGGAGCAGCTGTGTTACTACACTTTCTTAAGCATTGTTTGGACAGTATTGTACTGCAGGAAGTAGCATAATGCAAACATAACAGGGAAAAAGGCAATTAACAAAAGAATACAGACAGACTAGCATAGCCCAAAGAACCGTTCCCCACAATCCTCCTGGCGCATTAATCTAATACATAAAGGTGTAGGGAATCCCTAAACAGCAAACAACCAGTGTATGCTAAACTGTAATATTGTCTGTCAGATGCTGTCATTATGGAGCTAACAAATGACTAGAAAAAGAGATCACATGAGATAAACTGAACATCTGCATCAAACAAACTAGCATCAAATGAAGGAAGACTTATTACTTGTTACTGGAATGGAAGGGAAACCATGCCTAACAGATAACTTCACTTTTTAAGCAAATTTATCGTCCTCCGTAGCCGACGGTCTAGGATGGAGTCCACCATATACGACAGACCTCCAGCTACTGCAGGACTGGATCCCCCCAGCGAACCAGGAACCACCAACCTGAGGAGAGATGTATGAAAAGATTGAGAAATGTTATCACGTGGGGGCTTAAGCTGGAGGGTATACGTAACGTTGTTTACCTTCCGGGGGACTAGAAATGGCCCCACGTACTGAGGGCCTAGCTTTCTACAGGGCAGACAGAGCGGGAGGTCCCTGGTGGATAACCACACCTTGTCCCCCAGACGGTAGTCCAGGAGTCCCTCTAGCCATCTCTGTTGGTCTGGGGTCGATAGTCAGGACCTGACAGCAGGGGTCCCCCTAGCCATCTCTATGTTGGTCTAGGAATGATAATCAGTACCTGACATCAGCGGTGCCTCTAGCCATCTCTATGTTGGTCTAGGTATGAATCAGAATCAGCTTTATGGCCTAGCACATTTACACATAAAATGAATTTTCTTTGGTGTTATGGTGCATGACAGAAAAACACAGTAAGTAGTATGAGTTAAAATTACAGTAAATATAAAATGTGCAAACGTTTTTTAAATAAGTTCAAAAGTGCAATGTGCAGGAAGGAAGTCCAGAGAAGTGCATTAATGTAATGCATTATGTAGAAGTTAAGTTATGAGGCAGAGAGTGTGAATGTCAATGGAGGTCGTCTGGCATTGTTGAGGAGGCCAGCTGCCGATGGGAAGAAGCTGATTTTGTGGCGGGAGGTGTTGGTCCTAATGGCTGAAACAGTTTGTGTCCAGGGTGGGAGGGATCAGCCACAATCTTCCCACCGCGCCTCAGGGTCCTGGTGGTGTACAGGTCCTCGAGGGATGACAGATTGCAGCCCATCACCTTCTCTGCAGATCGAATGATTCGCTGCAGTCTGCTCTTGTCCTTGGCAGTGGCAGCAGCGTACCAGATGGGGATGAAGGAGGTGAGGATGGACTCAATGATGGCTGTGTAGAAGTGCACCATCATTGTCTTTGGCAGGTGGAACTTCATCAGCTACTGCAGGAAGTATATCCTCTGCTGTGCTTTTTTGGTAAAGGATGTGTCGTTTTGCTCCCACTGGAAGTCCTGGGTGATCATGATGCCCAGGAAGCGGAAGGACTCTGCAATAGTGACTGAGGAGTCACACAGGGTGATGGGGGTGGGTGGGACTGGGTTCTTCCTAAAATCCACAACCATCTCCACTGTCTTCAGAGCGTTGAGCTCCAGATTGTTCTGTCTGCACCAGTTCACCAGGTGGTCAATCTCCCACCTGTAGGTGGACTCATCCCCACCATCCCCAAGGAGCTTCACGGATTGATGGCTGGAGGTGCAGCAGTTGGTGTACAGGGAGAAGATCAGAGGGGAAAGGACGCAGCCTTGAGGGGATCCAGTGTTGATGGTCCGGGGATCGGAGACATGTTTCCCCAGCTTCACGCGCTGCCTCCTGTTAGACAGGAAGTCAGTGATCCACCGGTAGGTGGATTCGGCACTAGCAGCTGGGAGAGCTTGTCCTGCATCAGCGCTAGAATGATTGTATTAAAGGCAGAGCTGAAGTCCACAAACAGGATCCTGGCATAGGTTCCTGAGTAGTCCAGGTGCTGTAGTATAAAGTGGAGGGCCATGTTAATTGCATCGTCTACAGACCTGTTGGCTCTGTAGGCAAACTGCAGGGGGGCCAGAAGAGGGTCGGTGATGGCCTTAAGGTGAGCCAGCACAAGGCGCTCAAATGACTCTATATGTTGGTCTACGTATGATAGTCAGGACCGGACAGCAGGGGTGCCTCTAGACTTCTCTGTGCCTTGGTTTTGTCTGTCCCTGATAAGAGGCAGCGGTCTCTAATAAGTGTGATGCTTTGAAAAGCCACACTATTATCTCACATATTTGTTTATCTACTGTTGCCATTCAAGGTTACGGTAAATATTAATTTAGTAGCTCATTGTACCATCTTTATATGCTTCATCATCTGTATTTCTATGAATACTTTTCTTGCCTCATGTTTATATTTATATAATCTAGGGGTTCAGTTTTATTTGTTTTAGAATAAAAAATATAGTGCAGTCCATAAGTATTTACAAGGTTCCTCAAGATATGTTGTTTCAGCATATTTTACTGTTTTTGTTCCTTGATGTATTACTAATGGAAGAACCATTTAGAAATAACAATGTTTTGTAGTGTGTCAACTAGTCCTGGTTTACCTTTGAAAACCATGACCACTCTGTCTAACCAGGTGAGTCAATACCAGTGTCAGGGGACTAGAACCGATCATCCCCAGATGTCACAACTGGAGTGTTGTCACGGTGTTGTAGTGCGGCGGAACCATATGCAGACATACTTGTATAAAGAAAAGGTGAGTTTAATCCAATAAACAGGTACAAACTAACATGAAACGGTAAACGTAAATGAAAGGATTAACTAACAAAACGAAGTACAAATAACAGGTAGCGTATACACTGAACATTGAATTAAATGAAGACAAACCGTGAGCTGTTGAGTTTCAAACAAACAAACAAACAATAAACCACACCGGGTGTGGCTGGAAAATGAACCTAAGTAGGCTCCCCAATCAGAGTCAACTGAATGCAGCTGCTCTGACTGGGGAGCCCACAATGGCATGAAGAGGGCTAGAGGCCTCACAAATAGTCTTGCCCTGAAATGGCCAGGGGCTCGCAGCCAGGGCATGACAAGTGTTTTCTATCATATCAGTGGTACGGGTAAGTTCACTATTAAAAGTCAGAGATTTGTCAGAAATTATATATGGTATCATAGTGATGTTAGTAGTAGTGTGTTGTTTGTAATCAAACATATTTAATTCCATCAGATAATCAGCTGAATGCCACACTGAGTTCAGACCAACAGGATATATTGACAGACTTTGTGACACTGACCTGTACTGTAGAGTCTTCTGAATGGAGGTTTTACTGGTACAGACACAGACAAGACTCTGAACCAGTAGCTACAACCTCTGGATCCTCCTACACACTCAGCCAGGTCAGTGTCTCTGATGGAGGACAGTACTGGTGTAGAGCTGGGAGAGGAGACCCTGTCTACTACACCCAGTACAGTGAACCAGTCCACATCCAGGTTACTGGTGAGTGTGAATAGTCTGTCTGTACAGATTCTTGTAACACGTTCTGTGTGTATTGATGGTAAAACATGTATGCTTGTCACGTCTCCTCCTGGGGACACGCTCCCCTCTAGGCGTGTGGTGAGCCGTTGTGCAACGTCACCGGAGTTCTAGGCACCACCGTGCTTGTTGTCTTGTCACCACCAGGTGGTACCTTTTTACCAGGTATATAATCCCTTCCATTTCCGTCCTCTGTGTGTGTTGTTGTTACCTGTCATGTTGTGTTGCCGCTATGACGGCTGTTCATTTGATAGACCCGTTATGTGCCGATTTTCTTACTCCTTACTAAATGTTTATCACACTGTTAAAGTTATGTTGATTAAAATGGTTCATTTTAAATCTAAATAGATTAGTGCAACGGGAGAACCAATTCTGTTGTGGGCCTTTTTATTTATTCTCATGCATGACTTATAAAAGCTGCCAAACTGTAATTGTACTCGCTTTCAATAATATTCCTGTAGGTTTGTGTTTAACAGTCAAATCTTCCGAAGACGAGTTACAATGTGATCGTGTCAACACATGTGAATCAGCCATGTCACCATTATGTATGCACTGTGAC
>JACXGK010008649.1:0-21837 GCA_016801125.1 Novumbra hubbsi | reverse complement strand
AAGCGCACAGCTGTCGCTCCAGGGCCCTCCAGGAATAACACCGGTGCTAGAGCACCTGCTCCACGACCGGTCCACGTCCCAGCACCTGCTCCACGTCCGGCCCTCGTCCCAGCACATGCTCCACGACCGCCCCACGTCCCAGCACCTGCTTCACGTCAGACCCTCGTCTCGGCACCTGCTCCACGACCGGTCCACGTCCGAGCACCTGCTCCACATCCGGCCCTCGTCCCAGCACAAGCTCCACGACCGGCCCACGTTCCAGCACCTGCCCCACGTCAGACCATGGTCGTTCCGGCTCCAGCCCGGAGACTTCCCGTGTCCTGCCCCCAGGGTCAGCTTCCCGTGTCCTGCCCCCAGGGCCAGCTTTCCGTGTGCCTGCCCCCAGGGTCAGTCTCCCGTGTCCTGCCCCCAGGGTCAGTCTCCCGTGTCCTGCCCCCAGGACCAGCTTCCCGTGTCCTGCCCCCAGGGCCAGCTTCCCGCTCCATGCCCCGAGGGCCAGAGTCCCGCTTCCTGCCCCCAGGGCCAGTGTCCCGCTTCCTGCCCCCAGGGCCAGGTTGCAGTGCCCAGCTGAGACGCCGCCGGTGATGTGCCCAGCTGTGACGCCGCCGATGATGTGCCCAGCTGTGACGCCGCCCCTGATGTGCCCAGCTGTGACGCCGCCCCTGATGTGCCCAGCTGTGGCGCTGGAATCCAACGAAATAGCGGTGAGAAGCTATGAATAAGTCTAATTAATGATAGTTCTGAACGTTGATACACCCTTTAAATGGGTATTGGTGACTAGTTAGTGAGAAAGATCACTTCAGAACTCATTACTCCGATTATACACTGGTAATGCCATTAACTGTCTTATGCTGAAACTACCTCCCTCAGGAAACCCAAAATAATGTACCCACATTTGTACTTGTTGGAGACTAGCAACGTAGATGTATCTTCCAGGGGGTTACCCTTTGATGTTTTTGATTCCTTGTAGTTTTTTGTTCTAACTAGCTTCAATAAATGATTTAATATATGATTTAAAATCAAGATCGTTTTTTTTCTTTAAACCTTTGAGCATCTTGGGTTAGCATTTATGTTCTGTCAATATCTTGATATTTTGGCCTCTTTTATAGTAGAATGGTGTCCATTATTTAGTGAATTCTAAATACCCTCGGCTACAATAAAATGTATAGTAAACACATTTTGTGAGACACTTGACTACTTTATCATGTGAAATAGTCAGAATTTCTGCAAAAAACATTATGCCAGTTTGTTTGGTTTTATTGAGGACAAATTGTACAATATAATGGGTTGCATGTTATACACTGTGTTTGGATACATCCACATGTAATATAAATAGAAAATATACAATATACTGACAAAATAAAACATGATAAAATGAACATGTCATTTTGGGGTACTGGGTACTGTACGTTTTTGTTCTCAGAAGCTTGAATACTCAAAACGCCCCATGAGGTCCCGGTATCTGTTCAATTATGAAGTACTTACACAAAGCCACAACTAGATGGCAATCCTCCCTTAATTTTTTTAAAAGTGTATGTTCTTTCTTCCAAAAATGTATATTGGTAGGGTGACATTTATTTGTATTTATATTACACTATATTACATCATATTTGGTTGTTTTACCGCAGTACCTGACCGATTTATGCATTTAATAGCTTACTTAACCCTTTTTTGGAATAGTGTCAATGTTTATTGTTTTTCTGAAGTTATGTATTTTGGGCGGCTTCTGGTTGACTGAAATACACATCATTCTTTGTGGCACAATGTCCTCTTTCATGTGGATAACATATTAGGTGTCTAAGTTTTACAGTTCCCAAAATTTTATTTTCCCTTAAAGGTCAAAGGTCAATTTATCTTTGAGGGTTAACCCTTAAAGGTTAACATGTTTTGAAAAAACTCTATGAGTATATTGGTGAAAATGTGTGAAGAGAGTATAAAAAAACGTATGTTGACATGTAGTTGTTTTTATTGAGAAGCACATAGTATACTGCAAAAGGTAGGGCTTTTTATTTCAAATTTGAACATCCCCTGGAGTTCAAAACAACTCTAAGTTGTTTATTGTATGGGCATACGGCTAGCCTTCAAGAACCAGTCCACAACAAACCCCACCATCCAGCAGGTCCTTTAGAACGTTGTCTGACAGATGGGACCGGGGTCGTTGCGGGACTAGCAGGGGCTGGTGTTTTCCGTAGGGGAGGTGTCTGTGCGTCTTGCACTGGGTACATGTTCAACACAAAGAAATGTAGACCCTGACTTCCTTAGCCAAGGTAGGCAGAAAAACTATCCAGAAAAACACATTTCTAATAAGTTATACATTGATTTGCATTTTTCTCATTTTCTCATGCCTCCCAGGTGTCTTTTATACAGGAAACAAACTGAGCTTGTTACCTTAATAAAAGACACATGTCCGCAGAAGCAATCAATCAGATTCTAAACTCTCCACCATGGCCAAGACCAAAGAGCTGTCCAAAGATGTCAGGGATAAGATTGTAGACCTACACAAGGCTGGAATGGGCTACAAGACCATCGCCAAGCTGCTTGGTGAGAAGTTTACAACAGTTGGTGTGATTACTCTCAAATGGAAGAAACACAAATTAACTGTCAATCTCCCTCGGTCTGGTGCTCCTTGCAAGATCTCACCTCGTGGAGTTTCAATGATCATGAGAACGGTGAGGAATCGGCCCAGAACTACACGGGAGGATCTTGTCAAGGATCTGGGAGTCACCAATAAATCAATTTTTAACACACTATGCCTTAAAGGATTGAATTCCTGCAGCGCCCACAAGGTCCTCCTGCTCAAGAAAGCACATGTACAGGCCTCTCTGAAGTTTGCCAATGAACATCTGAATGAATCAGAGGAGAACTGGGTGAAAGGAGTGTGGTCAGATAAGACCAAAACCGAGCTCTTTGACATCAGCTCAACTCCCTGTGTTTGGAGAAGGAGGAATGTTGCCAATGACCCCAAGAACACATCCCCACTGTCAAACATGGAGGTGGAAACATTATGCTTTAGGTGCGTTTTTCAACTAAGAGGACAGGACAACTTTAACGCAACAAAGGGACAACAGATGAGGCCATGTACCGTAAAATCTTGGGTGAGAAGCAACCTTGACTGCTAGTAGTGACTGGTACAATAATAGATGCACTTCGAACAATCACCGACACCTTCCTCAAAACAAGCAGGTCCTTAAATAGTCCACCAAATTACTGATTACTAGTGAGTTAGCTAATCATTCATTTTATTGGTCAAGGTCAGGGAAACAAAAAGCCTGTTTCTTCACAGCTGTGCTATAACATCTACTAGCCGTTACAACCTGTACTATATATAAATATTAATGTACGGTAGGCGTGGTAAACGTAGACTGCTTGCTTTCTTACTACAAACAGCAAATTAGCTCATATTTCCACTACAATTGTAAATACATGTTAGTATACCAAAGGTTTGATGTTGCATATATACACCGCATTCCAAATTATTATGCAAGGTGGAATTAAGTGTCATAAACATTACATATTTTGTTTTTCTATCAAACTCATGGATGGTATGGTGTCTCCTGGCTCTTTGGATCACTAAAATCAATCTCAGGCACTTGTGATAAATAGTTTGCCAGGTGAGCCCTAATAGGGAAAACTACTTAAGAAGGATGTTCCATATTATGAGGCAGGCCAAAGGTTTCAAACAATATGGGACAGAGAAAGGATCTCTCGGCTGCTGAAAAGCGTCAAATAGTGCAATGCCTTGGACAAGTTATGAAAACATTAGATATTTCACAAAAACGTAAGCGTGATCATCGTACTGTGAAGAGATTTGTGGCTGATTTAGAGCACAGACGGGTTTGTGCAGATAAAGGCATAATGAGGAAGGTTACTGTCAGACAGATTCATCGGATTAAGAGAGCAGCTACTAAAATGCCATTACAAAGTAGCAAACAGGTATTTGAAGCTGCTGGTGCCTCTGGAGTCCTGCAAACCTCAAGGTGTAGGATCCTCCAAGTGCATAAACCTACAATTCGGTCACCCCTAACCAATGCTCACAATCAGAAACGGTTGAAGTGGGCCAAACATTACATGGTGTGAAAATGAGCCTGGCAAAGTATATACTATGGTACAAAAAAAACAAACTGCATGCATGACAATGCACCATCTCATGCTGCAAAGAATACCTCTGTGTCATTGGCTGCTATGGGATTAAAAGGAGAGAAACTCATGGTGTGGCCCCCATCCTCCCCTGACCTCAACCCTATTGAGGACCTTTGGAGCCTCCTCAAGCAAAAGATCTATGAGGGTGGGAGGCAGTTTGCCCAGAGACTTCAGTAGTTACATTCAGTCTTGTTTAATGTTCTGAAACTAGAGCAAGAATCATGTGGAAATGTGATGTTTGCCACAACAACAAAGCAATTACATATGTAACACAGTCCGTATGGGTGTTTTCTAATCTAATGACATGGTCAGTTAATTCTCTGGATCCTATTTGTAGGCTGTTTTAATGAAAGATAATTACAGATGAATCTACCTTTTAGTAATAAAAGTGGTTAATTCAAAACGAACACATTTCTAGGTTCGCGGGGTACGTCAACTTCATCTAATTTACTGTAGGAACTGTAGGAAACCAGGTACTTTCTTTGAAACTACTTTTAATGTGATCACATGGTGGTTCAAACCGAGAGAACAACCCAAGATAAAAGACAGTTTCTTCACATACAGACAACTTTATAACTTTGCACAGGTAAACCCCTCCCTGCACCTGTATCAGCCAATCAGAGGCACTGGTGGGAAAACCCAACCGAGAACAAAGGCTCCTTATGTTCTCTCAAGCCACATAATGTTTACATACATATATAGGCATATTAAACATATGCAAATAACTAAACCATTAGGATGAAGTGTTCAGGGGCTAAGACAGAAAACTTGTAAAATAATAATCAGTAAAAAACATAAGCAGTTAGTATAAGCATAAGTTAGTGCTCCTTCATATTTTCTCTGAATCAATATTACAATATAGTTATTTAGTTCCTGCACTCAGGTTTGTTTGGTCTCATATGGCAGTACAGGCACCAAGGCAAAAGTGAGATTTTAACAGAGATGTTTGTTTTTGATTCGCCTTAGCTTTTTGAAAACACACTAGGTATTATTCGCAATATGACAGATTATATATGAACGATCACTGTAATAAAAACAATATTGCAGTAAACCACTTTACAGAAATGTAGTTATAAAGAGGAAGAACAGGAACAGACTGACTTTATTTCCTCCAATGATCACACAGCTGCTCTTTGGATCAACTTTAGTGTCAGTCTTAGAAGTTGGTCTCACTGTAAAAAAAGTTAAGAAAAGAAAATTGAGAGATCAACCCTAATGTATCCTTGTCGAAGACAATGACATCATATCAAATGATGAGTGTTTGTGGAAGTTCCAATAAGGTATAACTAAGCAAAAACAAAATCACAAACGTTGCCTTGCCATTCAATGACATGAATTTCATAACCCATTACACTTAATATCTAATACAAATCATAACAACACAGAAGACACAAACTGTAACACACAACAAACCTTGGACAGAAAGTTCCACTACACGGATAATTGCTGCTGCTGGGACCTCACAGGAATAACTCCCACTGTCTGAGTCCTTGAGATTGGTCACCAGGAGAGAGAAGTTGCCACCCACCCATTTTTCAGGGAAAAGCCAGGTTCTGCTTATAAACTGAGAGTCTTGGTTTTTGAAATATGGTTTTCCAGCATTAACATCGTAGACAATGTTTTCTCCATTGTATCGCCAAGAAACACTGAAATCTGGCAACTTTCCCTTATATGTGCAAGGCAAGGTTACATTCTCTCCCTGGAAGCCTTCAACTCTCTATTGTGAAAAGACTACAGAACATATAATACACATTAGTATCCAATACATTGGCTATAATATACCATTTAGCTGAAGCAGAAAAACATGCAAACAACAACATGCATTCACCTCTGGTGGACAGAATAAAAAGCTGTTGGGGATTTGTCTTTCGTAATTTAAATGCGATGACAAATCGCGGTTATCAGTAAATGCCACAACCACAAAGCTACAATTGTCTATCTAACATATGAAGGAGGTTTAAGTTTGACACAATTTATGATTAGGACAAAGAACAATGGACAGGATGTGGTCATTTAAGGGGGTTGTCCATTCCTCTTAAGGATGTTGTCCATGTGTTGTCATTGGTTTTTGTAATCAGGAGCAGGCCATCTGGGGTTTGCTGTGGGATGGACCTTGTGTACTGATTGGCTATTACCTTTGACCCCTCCTATGCATTCTGACATAAAAGGTTGTGATGAACCTATTGTCATTGTAGATTACCGGAAGATTGCTTTGAGAGAAACATGTTAGAACTATGGAAGGTCAACATCTTGGACTCATGCTAAAAAATAAACAAATCTCCCCTAATTTGAATAGCTCTTCATTTGGTTTTAAATGGGAATAGCCATGTTGGATAAGCTCCAAAGATCAACATATCAAAGTGAAAACTGATCTACAATTATTTACGATGTGCAGTGTGTAGATCAGTCAGTTGGCACTCGCCTACTGTACTTTTAAAGCTGTTGACATTGCCAGGGGGCATTCCCACAGAAATAAAACAACAAAGATTTTTTTTTTTTAATTTTACAATATTATTATTTTGTACCTCTGCATAAGCAAGATTTTAGATGCATTCAAGTAATACCTTGGAGTTCCATTAAGAGGATCATGTAAATAAAACACCAGCACCTGCGTAGTAAAAGTGACAGAACATGTAAATGTTGGGAAAAAGACTAGTACTGGTAAACATTTTGGCCTGGCTAAAAATTTAAGAAAGACAGGTCAACCAAACCGATCAGCTGTGACTTGCCCACATCTAGGCTGACAGTGGTGCATTCCAAAGGTGAGAAGTGAGGTAAAAATGGGGCATTTCTACTGCACATTGTATAGTTGATCATTTACACAGTGGGGCCTACGTTGAAATATATATTTTTCACGTAATTTAAATCTTGACTAGACTTCCTTTATATGTATTAGAAAGCAATAAAGCAACCAAGGAACATTTGATCTACTCACGTTTCCCATATATTAACTAATCAAAATATACATGGTGCATGTTAGAACTTGTTCAGATTATTGAAGTATGCTGCAGAACAGGCCCAGGCAGATATATCAGATTAAAAAACATCCTAAATAGCTAATTGACTGACATGTCTTTGTTAGCTATCTAATGTGGGCAGAATTGGAGGCACGACTCTTAAGTCCGTATGCTAGCTGTAGAATAGGGTAAATACTACATTGCTTGTTGGCCGGCTTAGTTTTCCTAGCCAATGAATGATTGCTAGTGAGTTAATTATTAATGCGTTTTATTGGCCAAGGTTAGGGAAACTAATAGCCTGTTACTTCACAGCTATACTATAATATATTAGAAACAAGAGTAGACGCACTCTGTTGCTTTACTACTTTTCTATACATATCAAGGCAGTCTAGTCAAGAAATGGCAAATATATATTTGAAAGTAGGCCACACTGGGTAAATGATGAACCATAAAATGTGCTCTAGAAATCCCATTTTGACCTCACTTTTCACCTTTTGTATACACTGCTGTCAGATGAGATGTAGGCAAGTCACAGCTGATCAGATTGGTTGATTTGCCTTCGTTTTCAGCCAGGCCAAAATGTTTACCAACCTACTTGTGTTTTTCCCAGCATTTACATGTTCTGTAACTTTTACCACATAGGTGCTGGTGTTTTATTTACATGATCATATTGATGGAACTCCATAGTATTAATTAAATGCATGTATAATCTTGCTTATACAGATAGAAATAATACATTTATTGTGAAAAGAAATGGCTATGTTATAGTCATGTTATCATTGTATTGGATACTAATATGTATTCTATATTCTGTAGTCTTTTTACAGGATGGAGTTGAAAGCTTCCAGGGAGAGAATGTCACCTTGCCTTGCACATATAATGAGAAAAAGTGGCCAAGTTTCACAGTTTCTTGGCAATACAAAAAAAAAAAAATTGATTTTAATGTTGGAAAACCATATTTGAAAAACCAAGACTCTCAGTTCATAAACAAACCTGGCTTTATCCTGAAGAATTGGAGAGTGGCAACTTTTCTCTCCTACTGACTGATCTTGATGTCTCAGACAGTGGAGGTTATTCCTGTTCTATTCCAGCCTTTGTCCATACAGTAGAACTTTTTGTCCAAGGTTTGTTGCATGTTACAGTTTGTGCCTTCTGTGTTTTTGTGATGTGCATTAGATGTAGAATTTAATGAGTTATGAAATTCATGTAATTGAATGGCAAGGTAATGTTTGTGATTTAGCCTTTGCTTAGGTATACATCATTTAATGGGATGTCATATACTTTGACATCACAAACATAAGTATACATAAGGGAAGATCTCTCTAGGTTTTTATTCTTTTCTATATTTTCTTCAACTTCTAAGACTGACACTAGTAGATCCAAAGAGCAGCAGTGTGAGAATCGGAGGAAACAAAGTCAGTCTGTTCCTGTTTCTCATCTTTATAACTACATGTCTGTCAAGTGGTTTACTGCAGGGCAGTAATTATTTAAGTTATCTGACATATAATACCTATTTTGTCTTTAAAAATCTAAGGCAAATCAAACATGAATATCTTTGTTACAATCTTACTCCTTTTCAGAGTTTTCTAACAATGGGCTGTACGTTTTGCTCCAGAATGCCTTTATCGACTAAGATGTAGTTGTGCCCTGTACAGATTCAAGGCACCTTGTGCTAGACTCAGCAAATCAGCCCCGAAACATAACTGAGTCTCCTCCATGTTTCACTGTAGGAACGATGTTCTGTTTTTTGAAAGCTTAACTTCAACATCTACGAACACAGAGCTGATGTGACTTGCCAAACAGCTCCAGTTTGACTCATCTGTCCAAAGGACATTCTCCCAGAATGATTGTGACTAGTCAATATGCATTTTAGCAAATTCCAGTCTGGCATTTTTATGTTTCAAAAGTGGAGTCCTCCTGGGTCTTCTTTCATTTCGCTCAAAAGGTGATGGACTTCACTTTGGAGTTCAGCGTTTATCTCTTTGGCATTAATCCTTGGTTCTTTTCTATCATTCGCACTACCCTTCTGTTTAATCTGGGGTTGATTTGCCTCTTGCCGCGGCCAGGGAGGTTGGCTAAAGTTCCATGGGCCTTCTTAATAATATTTGCAACTGTTTTCCCAGGAACATCTTGTTACTTTGTGATGGTCTTGTAGTCTTTAACTTTACCATTCTTGTTCATACTTTTTTGTTGGTCTCCTCAGACAACTTTAAATGCTTCCATGAGTATATTTGTGAAATTGTGTGAAGAAATATAAGTAGTCATGAATAGATATGCAAAGGGTTAAATTTCAAGCTCAAAATGGCCAGAAACCAAGAACTTTCTGAATCTGAAAAAACAACAACATTTCTAAGTGTCCCCAAACTTGTCTTATGCTGATATGCTATGCGTAGAAACCCAGTTCACAAAACACCTTGCCATACATCCTCCAAATTAAAAAAACAATTTACTTCCATATTGAACACTACTCTTGTTATCTGTTTCACACCCTCAGAAGAAGTTATATGCAAACAATAGTCAAGTTCAATTTGAAGAAATTATAAGATATCCAATTGATGTAAATGTGGTTTTGGTGCTTTAACTGTTCAAGTGTAACTATTAATACACCCATGTCTCATCGAGAAAGATGCACTACACCCGGTGAGATGTACAGTAGCTGGATAATGTTGGAGCCCACACTCCTGTAAAGTAGGTGGCAGTAATGAACCATCAATCTAGGATGTAAACTACTGACGTATCCTACAGAATAGAGGAACAATCATATTAAATAATGATAGACAGTACCAAAAAAAGTACAGACAGACAGAAGACAAAAAGACCAGAGAAGAGTACAGGCAACCTGAACCAGAGAAGAAGACAAGACACTTCCTGTAAACGCAAAAGAGTGTCTTTTGTTGTTAGCTGCTAGCTGTCTGTCGCAGAATGATAGGAATCATCATTGACATGCTAGCCAATATGAAAACGGAGTGTGTGGAATTGGCTGCTGATGGAGACGTGTCTGTAAACTACTTATTGTTTTAGTTTACATTGAAAGTAATATTTCGGTCTGATTCAGTTCCCTTGGCTTTACACAGCAAAGTAAGTTGGTGGTTTACCAGCTAGCATAGCTTTGGTAGCCATCTAGCTAATATTTGCTTTTAGCTAGACAACTGGCTGTTCAAAGTACTGTAGTTAGCTAGTTACCGTACCAGTTGTCTTACATCGGTCTTTAAAACATAGCATAACCAAATATATTATGTCTAAACGTTCAACAATGCAGAGGTTCGCTTGATTAACGTAACTAGCTACGTGTTACCTCACAAACATTAGCGCCCTAATGAACCCTAATTGAGCTAGAACCGAGCTACAATTGCACATTTGCTTTATTGGTAGCTCTGTAATACAGTAATTCTTCATTTCAGATGACAACTCCCTTCAAAATTCCCAAGAGAAAACAGCCAACTAAAGCTGACAGCTTGCACATGCAGTCACCTCTGTCATGTCTCCAGGATTCCATCACCCCATTTAAGGTTTATCATACTATCCACCTCTGGAAAGCGATCCTATGAACTGCATTTTTAAGTAACTTACTTATTGTAATGCAGTGTTTAACAAGCTAATATTTACCCTTATTTGTAAGTGAGGTATATCTAGATAATGTACTATGTCCTTCATGATGCTTATGACATCTTCTGTTTTGGGCCATATTGTCTTTCTGTGTTACTCACACACTACTTGTGTAACAAAACCCATAAGCCTTGGTGAGGAACATAGAGCCATATATGTCACACCCCTAGATTGTTCTCTTTAACCATTTAATCTCTAGACAGTCATTAACAGATCATTTAAGATAATTTGCCGTACTTTATCAGCCTACGGTTTAATTACTGTTTCTTATTTAACAGCCAAGCTGGTACAACCGGTCTTCCATTGGAACACGGGATGAACAGGTTGGCTCTCTAAATGGACACATCTCCAGGGCTGGGAAAGAGAGGTATGTATAGGTTGTACATCCTTCTAAGCTTGAATACTTAGGCGGCTGAGCCTTATGACACCCTGTATCACATCTTATTTTCTTAACAGAGGGGATCATATTCTTTCCTATGTGGCTTGATCTTCATCCTTTTGTGTTTCAGCTTTTGCCTCCTTCCTGATTTTGTGTGGGATTTCATATCTCGTTACTGTTGGCATAGAAAACAGCATGGCTCACTCTTTCCAACCAAGGGGGCTCTTGAACCTGTTACAATGTGATCTGTGATCAATTTAATTGGTGAAATTGTGTAGTGCTGTGAGAATCACGGAACATCCTGTTGAGAGGACGTTATACCGCTGACCTGTGATATTTATGTGCTAACGCCACACATCGCCGTGGCGATTGTGTATGCTGCTTTGACTTTAAATCCCAGAGTGGCTTGTTTACAGCACTTTGCGCGATGTCTGTAAAGCGCGTCTTGGACCAGGGCATCCAGGCAGTGGGAACTCTAGCCAGACGACAGCCTTTCAGAGACCAGGCCAGCCTCCAGCCTCCAGCCTCCGAGGACCTTCTCCCGAGGTCAGCCGATGGAGAGGACCACGCCTTCCCAACACCCTAAAGCCTTCACCTCCCCACTGTCAACCAATTGTCAATGGATTGTCCAAGAAACCTGCGGAATCTCTAACTTGCAAAAAGGCTGTTGATATGCTGTCAAGCCCTGTGACCTCACAGTCAGCTCACAACGCTGACCAACGACCCGGGTAAGTCTTAATTCTTTAATGTGAATTGTTGCATGAAAGCTTAAATCTATTCAATATAACCTATTTAATGTTGGTATGTATACCCCCATGGGATTTGGCTTGTTTAGTTCACACTGTTGTCTTGGTTCCTTGGCGAGACCGCGGCACTGACTTATTGTTTCCACTAGATGGCGCCCTAAGAGAGCATCAGACACACTGTGTCAGGATGAGAATCAGCAGACTGGTCGTGTGTCGCCTCCATTCAAGACGTGCCGTGCAGAGTTCAGTGGTCAGTGTGACACACACAAGTCACATTTTCAGTGAAACCCTAGCCCACAATGAAAGCTGTCACACGGAAACAGTCTCTGCACAATGTTGTCGGCCTAAGGGAGCCCAATGGACAAATATGTTGATTCATTGTGAACGCAACATACATATTCCTTTAACTGGTCAGTCAGACTAAGCTGTAGATCTGAATTTGGGCTGAAAACATGTTTTGCATAATCATGAGTTTTCCTTGTTAAGTCTTTTGAGAGTGTTACTCTGAGCTTTGAGGTTAATATTTAGCAGGTGCTGCTGTGTGGAACCCAACCTCCCCGGCCTACATTGTGTTGGCAAGCCTGACCATTTTCCTGGCCGCATATCTGACTTAGATAAACAAATGCTTAACTTAATGGGCCTTTTAAAAATGCTTGCAGTAAACATTGTCTTGCCCCCCTCGACCTGATTTTCATTTAACCCTTTCTCTTTTACCAAACTCCCCCAGATTACACCGTCTTCAGAAATTATGGGAGAGCATGATGGGAGGTTTTTCTAGCATTTTACGTGGATTTCTTTCACACCGGGACCACCCATATGCCATTTCACTGTCTGCGACATTTTACATATTGTGTGATTTGTGTCGTTTATTTTTTCATATATATTTTTATGCATCTTCACCAGAAGATTCTGAACTGTCCAGTGGAGTCAGCCCAGTGGAGTCTGATGAGGAAATTGAACCAAAACCATCTCCAGAAAGAGACATGGACCAATCCTCAAAGACAGGCGACAGATACTCTCCATCCCAGAGAGACCCAACATGGCGGAGACGTGACTCAGAGATGAATGGACATTCACCAAAAACCCCTGAGGTATTTGCAGGGTATTCCTTATATAGTACAATGTATGAAATTTGCTGCCCTATAGGATGTAAACCGATTTTAGTGGTCTCAGGATTCAACCAACAAAAAGGATTCAATCAAAAAAGTAAAAAACAGTGCATTTAAATACCAGTAAATTGGATCTGAAGTACATCAGTTCAACTCATAACAATTTGTTTGTGCTAGCTAGTTTTTATTTCTGCTAGCTCGTTGAGGTATGTTTTTTGCATGTTTTTGTGTGGCTTCCTCTGGAGGCATTTGGAAGTAGCCACATTTTATTTGTGGGACTACACATGTTCCTGGGGGCTATAGTTTCTCTAAGGGTTTCTGGCGTGACTGGGCTTGTGTGATCTTTTGTGGTTTCAGAAAGAGAGGCCGACCTCAGGGACGGCAAGCGTCAAATCATCGCAGAACCTGATCGGTTCGTTTGGGCCAAGCCCCAGAGGGAGTGTTCCGCCCGGTCACCGTAGCCCAAGCTCAGATGGGGACGACTGGCCCGTGATGTCAGGGAACAGAGGGGCATTGCCCGGACTCAAATCCGCCGGGCCCTCGCCGAACCGGGCCTCCCAGGAGAAGCGCCTGTCCCTCGGCAGGCCTCCCCTCCGATCGAGCCCCAACGTCGTGGACGGCGCGAGGAAACCTCTGGCCAGATTTCTCTCCCTCCATCTCAGGCTGAAGAGACCCGCGCCCTCGTCCACGGAACCTAGTGAGTTGAACCCCCGTCAAATTGTTTTTAACAGTGTTGTCGACCAGGCGAAATGTCCAGCACAAACAAAGCACCCACAGGGAATTTCTTCCCGAAACGGATGAGTAGGCCGTTTAAGCTGTACCTGTCGGGGTAAGGCGGTTGCGTAACAGGTTGGCTAGTAGATAGCAGGACCACTGGTCCAACCCCAGTGGTCCATGGAATGGTCATGGAAACTGGACATACATAGTCAGCCTGTCCTCCCGTCAGTCAATCCATCACTGGCCTCAGGCTCTTCGTTTGGCCCTTATGGTCTGGCTGCTAATGGCTACCAAGAGGTCCTTGGCCCCGGTACCCAGGCGGGAGAGTGCCAAGGGAAACTCTGTGAACACGATGCGCCACCCTGGAGCTAGAATGTTTTCTCTGCGCCAAGACCCGAGCATAACCCTGCTGTTGCCTGGTTTTTGGGTTACTTTGAAAACAGGACCTCCTTATTGACGAGGCCACGGGAAGATGGGGCACAATAATCAGTTGAAAGGGAGAGGGTACTTGAGCTGTGGTTTGTCAACTTCGGCACCAGCAATATTTATGTTAATAAGATATTTTAATCAGCGCGGGGTGCAATGTGGATCAGCGTGGGGGCGCGACGTGGATCAGCGTGGGGGCGCAACGTGGATCAGTGTGGGGGCGCGACGTGGATCAGCGAGGGGGCGCGGCGTGGATCAGCGTGGGGGCGCAACGTGAATCAGCCTGGGGGCACAGGTGGAGATGTGAAGGCTGCACGGCTCGTCTGGTCTGCATTTGTTTTCTCCTAATGGGACAGAGTTACATGCTCACAAGCTCTCAGGGGCCAAGGTTATGTGGCAAGGTGGTCACTGGGGAGCTAGCAGTTGTCAGCAAAGCTGAGAGATTAATGCCTGGACTCCTCTGTCAAGGGGTGGTGAATGTATTTGTTGTCTGTGTTTGTGGACATGGGGTGTATGAGCCCGTGGATGTGTGCATGTGTGAAGATATTCTTGAAAATGTGCCGACAACATTTGACACGGTGTTAAGGACTAAAAGTATGTCATAGTCATGCAAGACTGGGCTATTCTCAGGACCCTGTTTCCCTCGGCGTTAGTGTGACTGTAAATGGATGGGGGATGGAGAGGAGGGAGCGAAGAAAAGAGAGTGGAGGAGGAAGGGAGGACGAGAGACAGTTAGCGCCTTGCCACCCAGATTAGTGTGGACAGGCAAAGCTCCCTGTAAATCCTATTAGTCCCATGTCTGTCTCCCTTTCCACCTTCCACTTCCCTTCCTCTGTTCCCTACTCCCTCCTACCTGGAACGTCTCGCCCCCTCTAACCTTAGTTCTCTTTTCTCTGAGGAGCTAACAACCGTTCCCAGCTTGATCCTGGATCCTATCCATTGTGCAAAACACAGTACAATGCATGCTAATCCTGGAGCAGTGTCGACGGTATTTGTGAGCAACAGGATCTAGGCAAATTACTTCATGATAATCCATGCAATACATTGTTGCAAATAGCTACAGGGGCCCATTCCATCATCATCCTCCCTACAGAACAAACCCTCAGAAGAGTCTAGCACGCGAGTAGACGGCGCTCCGTCTCCCGTAAATCCTCTGGCGAGCGGTGCTGTGGCAGCACCTTTTATGTGTATCCACCGGTTTAACACCGGCGGGTGTTAAATGACTTGAAAGTGACAGGCTTACTAGGTGGCAGAGCGCATATAAGTCTCGCCCTCGGTGAGAGACACGGCGTTCCCCCGGGCGACGCACAGTGCCAGGCCCGGCAGGCGCCAGAATTGGTTTCTACAAAAGGCGGCTCGCCGCACTTCAAGGTTCTTCCCCCGTTCGGGACTTCCCACCAGGCTCCCCCGTGGCTAGCCGAGCATCACGCTCCAGATGACTTCCCCGTAGCGGGCCCCCTGGACTCTCTGTCAAGCTTATTATCCCCCAGGGGGCACTAGTCTTGGCACGCATCGCTGTCAGTGCGTGGGCACCTTATGCCTCAGGAGTACACCTTCCGTTTTGTTCGTTCGCGGTAATTGATAGAAATGTTTCACTGAAGACTTGTTATTCTTAGTGCATCCAGTCCGACCCTCTAACTAAGGTGTCTCTGTGGCAGTTGTGCTGTCCAGCGAAGATGAGGAGGGCCGGGATGACGAAGAAGGGCCCCCACCGGAGTGTCCCAGGCTGAAGACCCCTCCCAGGCTGTGCCCACCTACCTCAGAACAACAGGTCTACAAACCGGTAGGAGATTAGAAAAAGAATACATGGGTTCCATGCACGTCTTTTCCGTAACCCAAAGTCGCTTTACAAAGTCAGCTAGCATTACACAAAACCAAAACACAGGAGTCTGAACTATATCAGCACAGAAATGAAACCGATCAGGGTCTAAGGACAGGCTCCTGAAAGGTGGTGATAGATTACGTCAAGGACCATTGCATGCAGGGAGGGCAGAGACTTGGAGCATCCTTAGAGAAAGCCCTGTTGACAAAGCCTGGCCTATTGGACGGTGGCCTATTGGATGGTGGCCTGCTGTAATGAAACAAAGTGTGTGGGTTGGTGGGGAAGCGTGAGGTCAGAAAGGCAGGAAGTGACGAGGTGGTGAAGGACAATATAAGTCAGTACAAGGTTCCTGTAATCGATGCGTTTGGAGACAGTGAGTGAGTGGAGTTCTCAGAGGATAGGGTTGATGTTCTGCCCGTTCTTAATGTGAGAAGCAGTTTGCAGAGGGTTGAAACGTGGCACTTTTGGAGAGATGAAGAGTTAATGCAAACAAGTAGAGTTACGATAGACACGAGATGAATGTGTATATATTAGTGCTTCAGCAGCTGGGTGGGGAGTGAGAGGAGAAGAATTTGACGTTGGCGTATGCAGTGATCGAAGGAGAGTCTAGGGTGACAGAGGTTGCGTGCGTGGGGTAGAGGTTGAGAGGGGTGCCGTTAGAGTGGATGGATTTGGTGCTTATGAGTAAGAGTTTGGTTAAATCAATGTTGAGGTTGAGGAAATGTAGATGCATCCATGATTTCCACACAGAGGGGCATGTTTCAATCCATTTATTTTCAATAATACTGGAGGGTCTGAAAAAAGAGACAGGCCTGTTCACTTCATAGCATAGTATTCTAAAGATCCTGTTCTAATTCTGTGGTTGCTTAGAGAAGTTATGTGATTTTGTTTTAAAAAATAAAATGTTGCATTTGTCATGAATTGAGCATTTGGAAGGCACCGAAAAAAAATATTTTGACATTAACCTGTGGGATTACTGAGGATTCACTGTGGTTGACAAACCCGGACTAATAACTCAAACCTTGAGAAAATAACATTCCAGCTTCTGTATCCCGGTTGAGAGGTATTCCAGCACTTTTCCGCTTATTGACTGTAAATCATTTAGCTGTTAAGTTGACTGGGCATTGTGAAATCATGTCTGATGCAGTGACGTAATAAGTATTTAAAAGTTTAAAGTCAATGGATGAGCACTCGCAGAACTCTAATTAAGACTGTCCAACATGTTTGTTCATTAAGTTTAGGGGTTTGGTCGAGGAACACATGCTAACCCTATTTTGAACATCTTGAACACAGCTTCCCGTCACGTTCGATAGACCCTAGATCAGGGCTGCCCAACCAGGCTCCTGGAGACCAACGGTCCTGTAGGTTTTCTTTTCAACCCAATTTGTGACTAACCTGATTCATCTTTTCATCCAGGTAATTATTAGAATCAGGTGTGCTAAATTGAGTTGGACAGAAAACAGTAGATCTCCAGGAACAGGTTTGGGCAGCCCTGCCCTAGATACTTCCACAGATGGTGACGTGAATCTGAACAACCTCCACCTTATTGCTGCCCAACCCGGTTCCTGGAGATCTACTCTCCTGTCGAAGGGGGTAGAAGAGAAAACCTACAGGACAGTAGATCTCCAGGAACCGTGCTGGGCAGCCCTGTTCCACCTTAAAGAGTGTAGATCAGTTTGGTGCACAACGTTACCATTACTTGTAGCACATCGGAGACACAACAGGTCACTTCAATGCTGTTGCGTCTTGAAGACATGTTCTGATTGGCGGAGGTGCGAGTGGGTTCAGCCTAAGCTGTGAATGGTTACGTGTCCCTTGGTCTTCCACCCGGCAGGTGGTGGGTGGAGAGGCAACCAGGAGGTCACAGCCGCCTCCCTCCATCATGGAGCTGTCCTTCCGTACGCTGCACGTCGGCGAGGCCCAAGCTCAAGCCAATGGGAACCTGGTGGTGAGTGACTCTGGATAGCTGTGTGTGTGTGTGTATACCGAATACCGTTTCTGTCCATGTCTGCACCACACCACGCATGCGTTTTACACTCCAAACCAATTGGTCCTTGAGAAAATCCACGTTTGTCTCTTAGCCGAAACAAAAAAAAACGACGTCTGTCCCTCTGCTGCTGGGTTTCAGAATGTACCCAACTCCGTTCCCTCTTTTCTTTCCATGCCTTATTCCAGATTTGTTCCCACTTAATGTGATTGGCACGTCGCTCATTTTCTCTTCCTGGTTTCTATTTTAATTAGGGACATGTGTTTTCCAACATCTTAATGGGCCACCCTTCACCAAACAGGACTTGCGTAGAACATTCACCCACAGATGTGTAGGATGAGGGGGGACTGTAATAAAACAGAAAAAAGTAAAATGCGTCGCTGCTTTGATTGTCGAGGGCCTAACGCTTTTAAACAGTTTGTACCTTTGGTTGATTCTCAGAAAGCTGGACACCAGACTCAAGCCACGACCATGACTGGCAAAACATCGTCTGTTTGACAAATCCGCAAAGTCTGTTCAATGGGCCGTGCGAGCGTTTAAAAGTTTTAAAGGCGCGTTGTGTTTGTTTCTTGCTCTTTTAACAAGCAATTAAGAAATAGCATGGTGCTGATGGCAGGGTGCTGGAGGGAGGTAAACCGTGGTGAGCGCGGTCACAAGCGCTCGCCTGGTCTTTGGGTTACTCGGTCAAACGGTCGGGGGTTTTCCACCGAGCTCGGCACGAGAACGAGGAAGTTCCCGTTGCGTATCTCGTTGTTGTTATTTGTTCTTGGGGCACTTTAGTTGTTGACAACCTGCTTAAATCCGATGTTTATCATTTAGTTTATTCGTATTGTTATCAAGCATGCTGAATGCATCCTCTATGCCTACTTGCCGATTCTTTCAGATCCGCCGGCATTCTTTCTGGATGCCAATGCCCCCATCTACAGGGCACAAGGGGTCACTGAAGGGATGTATTGTTTTGAAAATCATGTGAATCATGTGATATGGCTCCAAAGTCACCAGATCTCAAGCCAATTATGCATATGGCAGGTTTTGGACTACATGTTAGACAGTGCTCTCCACCTCTAAAACATCTAATACGGGAATATCTTTTGGAAGAATGGTGTTCCATTCCTTCGGTACCGTTCCAGAGGGTCTTAGAACCCATCCCAAGGTCCATCAAAGCTGTTCTTTCTGGCTCGTCTCTTACTGTTTGTGTTTAATTTGTCGCCTGCCTGTATGTGGCAACGCTTGCCGAGTGGGTTTGGTTCTGAGAAGGCCCGGGGTCCGTGCTCTGGGTCTTTATGAGCTGTTTCAGGTTGGGTCATATCAAGTCCTGGGTCATTCTCCCCTCCTTAACCTTTTGAAACCAGCAGGAAGACATTTTCTTTCATCTCTCCTCTGGCATTCTACCCCGTTCTCCTCTCCTCTGTAATCAGCTGTCCTCCTCCTGTCGTCCCCTCGTTTCCGTCTCATGAGCACAACTCGTCAGCATTTCCCCCGCTAATATATTTTTATCTCCCTGTTTTTCTTTTCTAGGTAACAGACGATGGCATCACTTTACCGCTGAAAGGTAATCACTGAAAACCCCTCGCCGTGGTTGTCTCCTGCACACTGTGTTGTGTGTGTGTGTGTGTGTGTGTGTGTGTGTCTAATGATCGTTTAGTGAAAGGGTGAGGTCATTGCGTCGGTGTGTTTTCTTCCTTACCTCCTTGTCCCTGGGCCGTCACGCGGACGCCATTACCTCCATAGGATGCCCAGTGCCCGCCTCCCGGGGCTATGGTGGGGGGCTGTTGATGACCCCATGTCCTCCACCAATAACCTGGCTGTGTGGCCGGGGGCCCTCAGTGTCTTTGATCTTTATTAAGGAGTAGGAGCCACAGGTTTCGGAAACAATCATCCTCTCTTTTTTTTCACTGGCTGGCAGATTTATTATTATGATTTTTTTTTTTTATGTACCCAGACTTTTCTTTTTTTTAAGCAACTCCTTTGTCTTGGCAAACCTGTTGACAGTGAGAATTGAAGTAGGTAATCTGGAACCTGTCTCTAGGGGTCAGACTATTGTTCCAAAAGTGCTGTGCTGAAACCCTTCATCTGCAGGGATTCAATCCCAGCCTGATGTTCCCTCAGGTTAACCAGTCTAATCCTTTATAGGAGTCTGATTACAGTGCCTGTTGTTACAGTCACTTCCCTGATCGACCTGGGTTATCTCATTGTTCGTTCTAGGTGAGCTGCCAACTCCTCATTTTGCTGTGTGAGGGGGTGCACGCCTCCTCGTTGTTTTCCGTACTGGGTTAGGGTTTAAAGGCCCAGCTTGGTTCTATTTATCCTAGGCGTCAGTAGGCCATACTGGTTTGCGCACAACTCTTTCACCTCACTTGACTCTGGATTAATCTGTTGATCCTACAAGTATGTGATAAGACGCTTACGTTGAGCAGAAGACGTTGCCTTTTTAGGAGCAAGGTGTTCTAGTATCTCCAGGGTCTTTGGTCTCTATTCTTAACCTGTGACCGACAGTGTGTCAGACGGGATTTCAGTGTTTTCCAAAACACAGACGTAAGACCCTTTCGACGATTATAGAAATAATCTGGGCAAAGCCACGAGTGTAATAAGATATCCACTGTACCGGGGTTCTCACAGCGGTTCGGCACTGTACCTCTTTGTCCACCAGATTCCGGCACCACATCGGAAGGGGAGGGCGCGTCTTTGAGCCTGGTGGCGTCCCAGCTCCGGGGGTACGGGGTGTGGGACGGCTGTCTGGCCCAGGACGGGAGCCTCTTTCTGGGCAGTCCCGGGCGAGCCTCGCCCTCCCTGCTCTTCCTCTGGGTGTCCGATGTCCAGGCGAACCTGGTGCAGACGGAGCTGTCGGTCCTCCACCCCATCACTCTTCCTGGTAAGAATGCTGCCTCAACGTGGAGCCACACCACCTCAGACGCCTGCCGGGGCACCGACTTCATGCAAAGAGATCCCTTGGGGGGTCTCAGTGAGTTGTGCCTGATTGAAGTTAAATAAATAAATAACGGCAGGGAAATGTGATTAAGAAAATGGCAAACAGATGGGGAGAATCTGCTGCTCGGAAGGCACGCTGGACAATTTAGGATCGGCGTTGCGTCCAGTCCAGAGGTGGATTCGTTGAGTTTAAGGTTCAATCAAGCTTTGAAGGTCAACGGGGGAAACAAACATCCCAAGTTTCCACCTCCAAAAGCTAAAGAAAGAAAGGGGGCGAGGAAAATGAAAGCTTTTCCCAGTAAGGCGGGCCGGTTACTGAGTATTAGTCGCTGAACTGGAACCCAGTAGGCCCTTCGTATAATCTGAAGGAAATAGTGTAATCACCTGCCAAAGTGTTTAACTGCGTGTGTCGCGTGCTTATGTGTGCGTGTCCATGTGTCCTTTTCTCTGTGTGTGTGTGTGTGTGTGTAGGTCAGGCCTGTCCCTTCCTCCTCCTGGTCCTCAGTGAACAGCTGGGGGATCTCCAGTCTGCTCTGCTGGCCTCCATGCTGGACGTGGAGGCCTTCCGCCAGGGTCGCTCGCACGACCTGAAGAGCCCCCTTTCCTGGGCCGAGGGCGTGGCCCTGATACACAGCTGCCCCCAGGACGCCCACCTCCTCGGCTTGCTGGGGCAGAGGCTGTCTTCGGAGACCGACCCTGGGACGGCTAAGGTCAGTACGGCCCTACGGAGGACCCGGTCTCACCTGCGGTTCTGTCCCGGTGTTGCGTAGGTGTGAGGTGGTAAAACCACGTGTTGAGGTTATTTAATCCACCGCGAGGTTGTGGTGCTGTTGCGGTGGAGGCCAGGACCGACACACGTGCGTCCGGGTTGGCTGGTTGGGTCACGCTAGGCGGGGTTGGGTCCACGGCCCAACATCTGCAGAAGTGAGGTTGCTCAAGTCCCTTAAGTGTCTTACAAGAGTGGAGTAATAACAGGTAATTAGGGTGTGTGTTTGTGGGGGCTGTCTTTGTGTGTGTGTG
>JACXGK010008648.1:0-13600 GCA_016801125.1 Novumbra hubbsi | reverse complement strand
AACCGAAATCTGTGACATGGAGACTGCCTGTCTGCCATGTAACCGACATCTGTGACATGGAGACTCTGCCTGTCTGCCATGTAACCGACATCTGTGACATGGAGACTCTCCTGTCTGCCATGTAACCGACATCTGTGACATGGAGACTCTCCTGTCTGCCATGTAACCGACATCTGCGGCCCAGGTATCGCAAATACCTTAGCGATTGAGGAACAGTGTTGGTTGTCTGCCGGTTTTCATGAAAACCAAGTTATATTGTGACTCTGTGTGTGTGTGTGTGTGTGTGTCTGTAAAAAATCAATACAACTGTCAGATTTTTCATTACAAAATAAATCTGGGCCGATCGACGCTCTTTGGACTCGACAACGTTTGACATTTCCAGTGTCCGGTCTTCCTGACGGAGCCATTGGGATCGAATGCATACGTGACACACTGTCTGTTTTCCATTTGAGTCCTCAGCTGGACCCCTGGGACATAATGATTACATTGATGACAACGAAAGTGGTGTGATGAATCTGTCTTCCAAATGCAGGTGCAGTGGGGTTGAGAGGAGAAACAAACTGGTTTTCCACGTAGCCCAACACGTAGCCCAAAACAATCAATTATTCACTGTACACCACAGCTCCATACAAAATCAGAGCAACATCAATATTTCAAGCCCTGTTTCATCTTTAACGTAACGTCTCCTCTGAGAGAGCGTTGTGAAAACACGGCAGTACCCTGGCAAGACCGCAAAAGGCGGCCTGCTATTGGTTGTTTTGGTTTTAAAACACTATATTTAAAGCTCTTTGAAGATTTGATGTAGAGTACCAACCATTTACTCTGAATAGTAACATTTGTAGAATGTACAAAACATGTTTTGAGATGACCACAATCAATCTAGTTATGGTGAATCTTATGGTCAATGTTATGGTCTACTATATAATCAGTTTTATCGTCCCCCTTACGGTCAATATTATGGTCAACTATACAGTCAGTGTTATTGTCATCATTATGTTAAACAGTATTGTCAATGTTCTGGTTATCATTATGGTCAACAGTACTGCCGATGTTCTGGTTATCATCATGGTCAACAGTACTGCCGATGTTATGGTTATCATCATGGTGAACAGTACTGCCGATGTTATGGTTTTCATCATGGTGAACAGTACTGCCGATGTTATGGTTATCATCATGTTCAACAGTACTGCCGATGTTATGGGTATCATCATGTTTAACAGTACTGCCGATGTTATGGTTATCATCATGTTTAACAGTACTGCCGATGTTATGGTTATCATCATGGTCAACAGTACTGCCGATGTTATGGTTATCATCATGGTCAACAGTACTGCCGATGTCATGGTTATCATCATGTTCAACAGTACTGCAATGTTATGGTTATCATCATGTTCAACAGTACTGCCGATGTTATGGTAATCATTATGGTCAACAGTACTGCCGATGTTATGGTTATCATCATGGTCAACAGTACTGCCGATGTAACGATCAATGTACAGGTGTGTCAAGCTTGTATTTTCATAACTAAGAAGACTTGATTGCTCCCTCAGGTGTTTAAACAAAATACTGACTAAAGGGTTCTTAATAATTATGTAAATGGGATTTGTTTAAGCGTAAGGTTAAGACTTAAGTTGTCTTGTACAACAAGTATCTGGTTAGGAAGTTCATTTGTTATGTGATTGTGTTGGTATTTTTAATCATTCAGTCACCTTTAAAGGCATACTTTACAGCGATGAGAAGACACATTTTGTACATGACATAAACAACCCAGGTAACAGGGGATACTTTAATTTCATTTACTGCCCTTCATTCATAATTAAGCCTTGAACCTCTAAATCCTGATTGATAGAAGGACGCATTGAAAGTCCTTTTAGACCAATCCTCTATTTAGAATATCTCCCAATCCATGCGATTGTTCATTCTTCTCTTATAGACATGCCCTCTTCAACAAAAGCGACAGGTTTCCTCTGGGATTTAGATGTTAGATGGATATTGCATATGCTTGGTGGATTTCATTGGTGGTCAATGACTAGTGGTAACATCCACTTGGTATGCATGGACAATATATAATGCAATCTTTCCAAAGCACCAATTCAAATTCCAAATGCTGTTTAGAAAAGTCCACACGTTTATGTCTCACTTATTGGCTGTGGAAAGAATTAGTAATTTTTACGTTGAAATGAGGTGAAAATATCTACTGTAAACTATTGAGGTGGATCTTTGATGTCCTTTGGCTATTTGGCTTCCACTGACTTCCACTTACTTCTGCCTCAAAGCCACGTTTGAATAAGTAAAACTTGTGCTCATTCTCACAAGAAGTATTTATACAGAAGAGATCCTCCTGGTGCATTGTGGGCAATTGCAGCTTGACAAGTCTTCAGCCATGTGGACCCAATTCAAGGGAGGAAATGTAAGGAGTAATAGGGCATAGCAACTTCACTTGTCATACACTGGAATAGACATGCAAAGGGGTCATTGCTTCATCCAATCCTCATTTAGCTCCCCCCAATGAAAGTTCGGGAAGTAAAACTGTCTTCTCGGGTCCACTGACGATGTGTGTGTTTCTCAGCAAAAGATCCAGAAGCCGTGAACGGGTGCATCACATCCACCGGTCCGTATATTTAGATGTTTTTGAGGGCAGAAGTCCATTTCTGAAAACAACACCCTACAACTGGTCAATGAATATCTTAACACAAACTGTGTAAATATAGTCCATGTCCGTTGCAAGTATTCATGTCTGAATGCCGTGTACTGCTATGTGGTCAGTAAGTATGGCTGGGTATGTAGGGCTCCATTCTTGGGCAGTTGGCATATTTTCCCAAGGCCTAGTTAACATTGTGTTTGTCTATAGGCAGAGCATAGCAAAAGCGTCTTTCTGTCACTAGGGGTGTTTTTATATGCTCTTGATATTTCTCAAACAAAGTAGGATTTATGTCCTAATCAGTATGCATTGAGTCCAGAACACAACACGTGGGTGTGCATGAGCTTGCGAGGGAAAAAATAGAGGGGGTATCATCGTCTTATAGCCTAGGCAGGGATAAGAAGGGAAAGGTTTGTATTTTCCCAAAACAGCTTTAGGAGGCTATTGTAGGGTTCTCAGCTGCTTGGGAACATACTACATGGACAATTTCGCGGCCGTCGCACTACCATTTGACTGTGTTATATTGCCATCTAGTGGTCACTGAAGTTTATAAACACATTCATTGTTGACTGAGTACCTGAGTTACGCGATATGATTGAGTTTATTGATTTCACGATGTAACACATTTTCGCTCCAGAAAGGCCAGGGTGTTATCCTGTCATAATCCATTTTCTGTAGATTGCATTGAACACACAGCAAAGCATGAACACTAAGCAATTGTATAAAGAATACCCATGCGGTATTAATTGTTTTTATCATTATTTGTTTTCTTGTAGATAGAGAAAAGGACAGAAGGATAGGAAGGAAATGCGCCGTACCGCCCTTATTTAAAACCGAGGCGCGGTGTGTGTCACGTGTCACTAACTAGTCATGTACACTATCTTAATGGTGTGTCAGAACTGGTGGATGTAATACTAACCCCGTTTGTCCGGTTTTACACTGTGTTGTTGAATTAATTGAGACATTACGACGAACATACTCGTAGTGATGTATAGCTCACGTTACCACTGTAGGTATTTGTAGTTACAGTAGCTTCCAAACATTACTCCTTTCGACCGATTGCTAAATAAGTGCACAGGTAAGCTAGATGTTGTTTCCTTTGGCTGTTCCTCAACGCTGTTTATTAACTTTGTAAAGTGATGACACTTTTAACAATACGCCAGTAATGTTTTGTTCCTTGAGAATTTTGTATTTAACTAATTTAACGTGTTACTAGTTTATAAGACACGTCCAAAAGAAGACTGTTGCTGGTTTTGTTGTAAAAATAGTCCGTATGCCGTGACATTGTGTATCGCAATGCCGTGACCCGGATTCGAACCGGGGTTGCTGCGGCCACAACGCAGAGTACTAACCACTATACGATCACGGCGAGCTACCAGGACTTGTGTGTAGGCCGTAGAATTCAGATTACTTGAATTACGCGAAAGTGGAACACCTTTGACCCGAATGTTGTGTTGGTGATCAGACCATGTGATGAGTATCGACGATTATACGGACTTCCAGTTTTTATATGAAAAATTAACCAATTTAAATGAAGCGATTACGACACATTACTCTACAAAACATTCGGAGAAATAAGCAATTTGTCTGTATGGAAAACGTGGCATGTTTTTAGATCAACTAAAGAAACATGCGATATACATATATATTGCTCATGTTTATTGTTTAAAAAGAACCCTTTTGCCGTGACATTGTGTATCGCAATGCCGTGACCCGGATTCGAACCGGGGTTGCTGCGGCCACAACGCAGAGTACTAACCACTATACGATCACGGCGAGCTACCAGGGCCATGCGTCATAGTGGAGCAATTTGGTTTTTAAGCGTGGCGTAGTATGACGTGGACCACAAGCATGTTTACAACGCTGTACGGTACCAGGCTAACAGGCTATTTCTCTGCATTGGACCCACACCGTTTGCTCTCCATGTGTTTGTAAGAGTAATGTTTGTCGTTTATATTTTTTAACATTTGAATGACCGTATTATTGTTTACCAAAACTATATAGCCACGGTTATATTTTTAAATCATACACGAAGCTAAGCGCTAGCTAGCTAGCTAGTTAACAACAACACTAGACACAGTGTTTGAACATTAAATTGCAGTATAGAGGTGTAACGCGATATACATGTATACTTTTCTTGATGCTTTCAGGAGTCATTTACCAAACAATGGGCATATTACAGAAGAGACGTTTTTATAGTAGCAGGTCTAAGCTTTGCCCTTTCTCTCCCCCAGCAGGGGAGTGCAGACCTAGGACAATGAATGGGAAACTCATCCCCTATACTCCACTGGCGGTTGACTTCTGGCAAGTTAGGAAATGTCCACACGCCCGGCTCTTTTTCCTGTCCCATATGCACAGTGACCACACTGTGGGTTTGACATCCACTTGGTCCAACAGACCCATCTACTGTTCGCCGATCTCCGCTACACTGCTCAAGCTCAAACTACAGGTGAGAGAATACCTAGTTGTCCAGGTCTGATCTTATTGTACATTACCCACCAGGCAACGTCAATGAAAGTAGACATGAGACATCTTCTCCGGGCAATTTAAAATTCTCTGGCTAGCTTTTGGTTGGACCATTGCGGCCCGTTTATATTTGGCATTGGCTGAGTGCCAAATAGCTTTCAGCGTCCTCTCCTCCAAAACCTTCGTCTTTGGTCAGGTCAGAGAACGATGGATCCATCCCCTGGAGGTGGGGGAACCCTACATGCTACCGCTGGACGACTTGGGGAAGGAGAGGTTAACGGTCACCCTGATGGATGCCAACCACTGTCCTGGAGCGGTCATGTTCCTGTTCCAAGGGTACTTCGGCACTATACTTTACACCGGTACGTTCCGTTTCACCTCGTTGTTGATGACATCAGACCCCGATACTCATCAGGGTCACGTTGTTTAATGAGAGGCATTCTTTGGGCGTGCCTCTAAAGTCGGCACTTCATAACGTTTAGTCTGTAATGGTGTGTGAGGTTGGCGTCAATTATATCGCGTAGGTGTTTTATGCATCGTTTTATGCAGGTGACTTGTTGCCTACTGTTTCGAAACAATTTATATATTCCAGTAAACTGTCAATAACCTGACGATGTATTGGAAATGACACTATCTCTGTCAATGTGACCCTTTCTGACTGTGACTCTGTGTTACTTACAAGTCCTGGTAGCTTGCCGTGATCGTATAGTGGTTAGTACTCTGCGTTGTGGCCGCAGCAACCCCGGTTCGAATCCGGGTCACGGCATTGCAATACACAATGTCACGGCAAAAGGACTTCTTTTCAAACAGTTAACAGAACCAGCAACATTCTTCTGCTGCACTTGGGACATCAACTAACAGCTTTGTCACCAAACTCGCTATTAAGCTGATTTACTGGTTAAATATAAAACTGTTCCTCTTGCTAGTATTTCTTTTTGGCTACATGGTTCTGAAACTCTTCAAAGTCCAATAATCTTTCATAATGTTGTTGTACCGCTAAACTAGCTCGCTTACATTACCTAAATAAGTACTTTTAAAAATAATTAACGCGTTGAACCAGTTGTCCTGGCTTAGGAACAATTATAAACAAACATGGAACGGCATCGTAAACCACTCCAGAAATGTTTTTTATTCTGTCTAAAAGGATGGACAACTGTTCATTTACATTCCAAGTAAAGAAATTCAAACATTTTGGTGAGATTTTTTTTTTACTGGGTAGATACTAGGAACAGTGTTTTGCTATGTTTCTGAATGTGTGTGGCCTTTTGACACCGACAGTAGATGTACAGGTCAGGGGCGCTGTGGCTTAGTTGGTTAAAGCGCCTGTCTAGTAAACAGGAGATCCTGAGTTCAAATCTCAGCAGTGCCTTTTTATGATAGGGATTGGTACAAGTCTCCAATACAGGCAGTGTGTTACATCACCAATGACCAAAACAAGGGGAAACTCAACGTTTTATAACTTCAAAATATAGTTCAGATTATATTAAGGGCAGTGAAATTATGTTGTATTTCAGAACAACCAGTAATTAAATAACCAATCATACCACAGAATATCATACCTGCTGACATACAAGGACTTGAATATTATATAATGTGTTTTAACATCACTGCTGCAGCGTGGTTGGCTGTCTCTCAGGGGGAGTGGCCACCCTGGTTCCTTGTCTTGATTGTATAGTGGTCATATCCGGGTCACGGCTCGCTGGCTGTTTTCATAACAACTGCAAACCTTCATCTAAGTGGATAAATAGCTAACCGTCCGGATAACGATTAAACTGCCTTCTGGCTCAGTTTAGGTCTAGCTCTGTGGTACTCAAATTCCTTGTTAGTGTGAATTACCGATAGTGTGGCCCCTTTCTGACTAACATGACTGCTTTTAGCTCCCTGAACTTCCGCAAGTCCTGGTAGCTCGCCGTGATCGTATAGTGGTTAGTACTCTGCGTTGTGGCCGCAGCAACCCCGGTTCGAATCCGGGTCACGGCATTGCGATACACAATGTCACGGCAAAAGGACTTCTTTTCAAACAGTTAACAGAACCAGCAACATTCTTCTGCTGCACTTGGGACATCAACTAACAGCTTTGTCACCAAACTCGCTATTAAGCTGATTTACTGGTTAAATATAAAACTGTTCCTCTTGCTAGTATTTCTTTCTGGCTACATGGTTCTCAAACTCTTAAAAGTCCAATAATCTTTCATAATGTTGTTGTACCGCTAAACTAGCTCGCTTACATTACCTAAACAAGTACTTTTAAAAATAATTAACGCGTTGAACCAGTTGTCCTGGCTTAGGAACAATTATAAACAAACATGGAACGGCATTGTAAACCACTCCAGAAATGTTTTTTATTCTGTCTAAAAGGATGGACAACTGTTCAATTACATTCCAAGTAAAGAAATTCAAACATTTTGGTGAGATTTTTTTTTACTGGGTAGATACTCGGATAGGAACAGTGTTTTGCTATGTTTCTGAATGTGTGTGGCCTTTTGACACCGACAGTAGATGTACAGGTCAGGGGCGCTGTGGCTTAGTTGGTTAAAGCGCCTGTCTAGTAAACAGGAGATCCTGAGTTCAAATCTCAGCAGTGCCTTTTTATAATAGGGATTAATACAAGTCTCCAATACAGGCAGTGTGTTCCATCACCAATGACCAAAACAAGGGGAAACTCAACGTTTTACAACTACAAAATATAGTTCAGATTATATTAAGGGCAGTGAAAATATGTTGTATTTCAGAACAACATGATTGTATAGTGGTCAAATCTGGGTTACGGCTTGCTGGCTGTTTTTATAACAACTGATCATCTAAGTGGATAAATAGCTAACCGTCTGGATAACGATTAAACTGCCTTCGGGCTCAGTTTAGGTCTTGCTCTGTGGTACTCAAATTCCTTGTTGGTGTGAATTACCGATAGTGTGGCCCCTTTCTGACTAACATGACTGCGTTTAGCTCCCTGGACTTCCGCAAGTCCTGGTAGCTCGCCGTGATCGTATAGTGGTTAGTACTCTGCGTTGTGGCCGCAGCAACCCTGGTTCGAATCCGGATCACGGCATTGCAACACACAATGTCACGGCAAAAGGACTTCTTTTCAAACCAGCACAGTCTTGGACCTGGCACGTCCTTTAACTGACCGTTAAATGACACCGTCATGGCATAAAGCTGCTTTTATAACTCGTTGAAACTCACTTTCCACCAAACTCGCTATTAAGCTAACTTACTGGTTAAATGTAAAGCATCAGCTGTTCCTGTTGCTAGTATTTCTGTCTGGCTATGTGTCTCTCAAATACCCCAAGGTTCACTAATCTTTCATGACGTTGTTGTAGCGCTAAACTAGCTCACCTACATTACCTAAACAAGGACAATTATTTGACGTGTTGAACCAGTTTTCATATCATATCTGCTGACGTACAGGGACTTGAATATTGTATACTATGTTTCAGCACAGTGTAGTTCAGACTCTTACACGCCTCCTCCTGTCCATTCCAGGTGACTTCCGCTACACCCCGTCCATGCTGCGGGAGCCCTGCCTTCGCACCAACACCACCGTGGACGTTCTGTACCTGGACAACACAAACTGTGACCCCACCCGAAGCCTGCCCTCCCGACAGCGGGCCGCACAGCAGATCAAGGAGATCATCCGCGGCCACCCCGGACACAACGTCGTCATCGGTGAGACGGGCGATTCGGGGGGTTGTGTGTTCGGTGTGTTTATTGTGTTCGGTGTGTTCGGTGTGTTCATTGTGTTCGGTGTGTTCGGTGTGTTCGGTGTGTTTATTGTGTTCGGTGGGAGCTTGTATCTCATCGTGTGGCAGCGACAACCATGGTTAGAGTTCATGTCAGGGTATTGCGATTCTCAATGTCCTGGCAAAAGGCCTCCTTATGTACTTATATTTTTGGGTGTTTTAAAGCCACTAATCCCTTTACTTCAGGGAGATCATTCTGTCCAATTAGGAAGCATACGCGAATGTCACTTGTCAATCAATGTCACCTGTTTCGGTGCAAATGAAAGTGACAAAGGTGCACTGGAGAAGCAACAGCAAGACAACCTTCAAAAAGAGAATTGTTTTGCAGGTGGTGGCCACAGACAATGGCTCTCTCCTTATCCTTCCCAACTGATTCTTCTCTAGTGTTGCGTTTTTATGAACATCCGTCACTACTGGTAGCATGAGGTGGTACCTGCAGCCCATTCAGGTTGCACAGGGAGTCCATGCTCGCCATTTCAAAAAGTTTTTTTGTGTCTCCCAGTACTGTCTCAAGAGCATGATATCGGGAGGTATCATGAGGAGGTGGCATGAGGAGGTATCATGAGGAAGTGGCATGAGGGCCTCCTCTAGTGGGACCAGTGCACACAGCCCTGCAACGTGCAGCTCAATTGTCATTTGCCAGAGAAACCCAGATTTGGCAGGTCCTCCATTGGCGCCCCGTTCTCTTCACATAAGAAAGCAGGTTCACTGAGCCCCTGCAACATCATCCAGCTTGGCCGGTTTGGCGGTGGGTCAGTGATGATCTAGGGAGGATATCCTTGGAGACTTGCACAGGCCTTCACATGCTAGCCAATGGTGCCCGGCTGTTAGGTACCGGGAGAAATCCTCAGACCCATCGTCAGACCTTTAGCTGGTGCAGTGGGCCCTGGTGTGGCCAGAGTTCCTGGAAGACATTGATGCCATTGACTGACCCTCGCGTTCCCCAGACCTCAATTTAATTGAGAAACTTTGGGACGTTGTGTATCAGTGCATCCAACGCTGACATGTAGCGCCACAGACTGTCCAGGAGCTTACTGATGACCTGATTAAGGTCTGGGAAGAGATCCAGGAGACCGTCTGCGGTCTCATCAGGAGCATGCTCAGATGTTGTCGGAAGTGCGTTGTGTTTCAGTATTTCCTAATTCTGTTCCTCCGTGTCGTGTTTCGGGCAGGCCTGTACACCTTAGGCAAGGAATCTCTGCTGGTCCAGCTGGCCTTGGAGTTTAAGACGTGGGTTGAAGTGTCGGTCGAGAGGCTGGAGACACTGAGAGCTCTGGAGCTGCCGGACGTGTTCACCACCGAGACAGGTGCCGGACGGATCCGGGCTGTGGACCAGTCAGAGATCCGCTCTGCCAGTCTGCTCCTGTGGAACCGAGACCGTCCCACCCTGGCCATCCTGCCGACAAGCCGGCCCATGGTGTCCTTCCACCCCGATGTCCATGTGGTACCCTATTCTGACCACTCATCCTACCAGGTAGGGAGGAGCCCTCCGGATATATAAGGGGCTATATCTAGATGGATGGATGGATAGATATATGGATAGATAGATAGACAGATATATTAGGGTCTATATCTAGATGGATGGATGGATAGATATATGGATAGATAGATATATTAGGGTCTATATCTAGATGGATGGATAGATATATGGATAGATAGATAGATATATTAGGGTCTATATCTAGATGGATGGATGGATAGATATATGGATAGATAGATACATATATAAGGGGCTATATCTAGATGGATGGATGGATGGATTGATATATAGATAGATAGATAGATAGATAGATAGATAGATAGATAGATAAGGGTCTATATCTAGATGGATATTTAGATATATCCTATTATGTATTTTTCTGGACATGGGTACTAGATATTATTATTAAAATGCCCTTTGGATGAGAGTGTCTGCTAAATAATTAAAATGCAAAGAAAAGTCGGCACGGCTGAGATTCAAAGTTCGGATCTCCTGTTTACCTGACAGGCCCTTTAACCAACTAAGCCCCAATGCCTTTTCACAGTCACAGGTTGTCGGAATCGATTCAGGAAAATGTAATTGAAATTCAATTGTTCAAACATTTTGAACTGTGAGCCTGTTAACTCAGTATGTATATAGTGGGAGTGGAAAGGAGTGCTGATGATTGGCCAAACGTATCTAACTCCTCCCTCTTACGCTCAGGAACTTGAGGACTTTGTCTCCGCCCTGAGGCCCACCTCATTGGTGCCCATCGTGGGCAGGCACTCCTCCAGCATCCCTGCGTTCTCCGCCCTCCTCCATCGGAGGAAGCGCCACGAAGTCCTGGTTCCCGAGTCCGTCCAGCACTACATGAGGGGAGGCTCTGAGGTCCAGGGTCCGGGTTCGGCCAACATCTCCGGCTACGATGGTCTGCCACGCAGGCCCAGCCGACCCCATCCGCCCAGAGGGGTGGTGTTCGAGTCCCCGCTGAAGACTTCTTCCCATGGTTCCGGGTGTGTAATGGTGGAGGCCTGGGAGGCCCACCCTGGGGAGCGTTCAGGAGGTCAGGAGGAGGACATGGACTCAGAGACGGAAGGAGATGGAGGGGAGTCTGATTGTGTTCTGATGGACCTCGCTGAAGACCCCAGCCCGGTCAAAGCCGGGGGCCCCAACCACAGCCGGACCAGAGAACCCGGTTCCTGTCGTGGCAGTGGACGAGACCCGTGGAGCCTGAATCTGGTCCAGAGGGTTTCTGACAGCATGGACCTTGATCTGGGGGACGAGAGCATGCCCTTTAGTCAGTTCACCCAGAGTAACTTTGCCCCGATGGAGGTCCTGAGAAACACGTCTGTTTTACTGAGACCCAGGGGGGTGACGGAGAACCAGCCTGACCATTCACCTGGTGACAGTGACAAAATGGCCGCCCTGAACTGTAGCCAAACCAGTCCTCACACTGGAAACCCGCACCAAGAGGAAGGTCTGTCACTGCGTGTGTGTCTGAACTCCAGTTCCAATGCCAGTGCCTGTTTGAACACTAGGAGCCCTTCTGAAACCCACCACCACCTGGAGGACTGTGAAATATCACTTCTGTTGTTCCTGCCCTTTTCAGACGAGGATCTGTACGACCCCGGGCAATTCACGAACAATCACCTGGACCTGAGCCATATCAAAAGGTTCGGCCTCTCTCCTTCAAATGTGGAGTAGTTCCCCCGAACTGGGCATTGGACCATTTTTCATTCGCCACAGCTAATGGTAAAAGTAATGATTTGGTAGATGTGAAGCTGACTGTAGAGGTGTTTCCCAAGGGAATCTTTACTTTCGATGCGTTCCAGTGGCGAAATTGAACTTCCCTGTTCCACAATGTGTTGAGATGGTATCTTAGCTGCTACCGCTCAGAAAGACCCATATGAATTCAGCGTTTTCCTTTACATTTCCTAAGTGGCCAGAAAGACCCATATGAATTCAGCGTTTTCCTTTACATTTCCTAAGTGGCCAGTTTTTTTTTTATGTTATTAACACTTCCTCACTATTCAGCATAGTTGAGGATTACTTGCTAGGTTTGATTATATTTGGAGATTCTCCACTGATCATGCTTTTTGGTCAAGAAAATGTCTGGGGGCAAAACCATTATTTCATTGTCATTTAATTGATGGTGTTTATTCCGGAGCTGTATTAGCCCCACCCACTCTTGTTGTCATGGGCAGTGTGTGCAATGTATATCTTTAATTGCCCATAATTGAACAGTGTTTTTTTTCATGAATATTTGGAGAACATCTACATAATGCTCACATGTTGTCACACAGTCACTGCAGAAAGAGTATTGTGTCCTACAAATTAGAATGAAGTGAGAAATGTGTTAAATAAATGTTGAAATTGATCCTTGACTGCTGTTTATGGGGCCTGTTTAAAACACAAGGTGTTTATCTTCCACCAACAGTTTGAGTTCCTGCGGGTGGGGGGTTTGCTGACAGGTGGACTGTTCCATTGTCACCACTGTTTCCTTGTAATTTCAACATTCAGTCCGAAGGAGGCAGTAGAATGCCGTCAGAACAACGTCGTTTTGTGTATTAGCGGCACAGTTCGAGGGCTCCAACATCGACTCTGGTTGAGTATTTTTCATTGAAAATGGGTGCAACTCTTAAAATGGAAGATCCATTTGTATAGATCCATCTCAATTGTAGGTCTATTTAGGTGCTTATACCTTTGTTATAAAGTATGTATACCCCTGTCACAGAAATTAGTGTACTTGTTAAAAGGCTGTTTACCTGGATTTTAACAATTGGGTAGAGATGAAGTTCAAATGCAATGCATGTAACCAAACAGTGTTAAATAGATCCAAATACATTGTATTGTAGATTCATCCAAGGAGCCACACGTTGTCAAGGCTTTGCACGCTCTGCATGTTCAATTACAGATTATACAATTGCATATGATTAATTACATATAATAGAAAATTATAGAGATTTGAATCTCAGCAGTGCCGACTTTTCTTTGCATTTTAATTATTTAGCAGACACTCTCACCCGAAGGGTACTTTTGGGGGCTTCTGGGAGCATAGGGTACTATTTAGTGCACTGCCTTCAGCCAAAGCCCTTTTGGGAGCATAGGGTACTATTTTGGACCAGTTCTCTGTGTCCTGGGCAGCTCTCCCAGGGCACAGCGCAGTGAGAAGCAAATTTCCTGATGTTCTAATGAAACACGTGACCATTCCCTTTCACACCGTGAGCACCGAGCAAGAGGAGCACATCTGGGCAGGAGGTGTATGGGGGTGGGGGGGGGGGGGGGGGTTTGGCC